>PVJX010027780.1:0-24532 GCA_004027295.1 Dolichotis patagonum | reverse complement strand
ATGGACACTACCAAGCTGGTGAGTGGTAGGGCCGTGCAGGGGGACCCACACCTGCCGAGCAGGGCTATGGAGCTAGAGGCCAGGGATCAAATGCCAACAGCTCCATTTTGTGGCTCTGCCCCTTTAACCTCTCTGGGCCTCAGTTTCCCCATCTGTAAACCAGGGATAATGAGCCCACCTCTTACCTTTTCTTGTGACAATTAAATGAAAGTGAAGGCAGGGATTTTTGTCTGTGTTGTTCTCTGCTCTGTTCACAGCACCCAGAACAATGCCTGGGACAGCACTGCCATTTTTGTTCTTGGTATAGGCCAGTACCCCAGCAGGGAGGGCTGGGACAGGTGGTTGTGCTAACATAGGTCCCAGTGGTGGTGTGTGCTAGTTTGGTTGGTGCCAGACTTGAGGACAGAAGGGAATAGCAGGTGTGTGTGCGCCCAGCCAAGAGCTTGTGTGATGTGTGGAGACCTGAGTTTGTGCACGTATGGCCAGTGCCAACAGCCAGGGCTCTTACTTCAGAAAAGTAAGCCATACCTCCCTTCCAGCAGTCCTTTTGTAATTTGGTTTTCTGAGACAGGGTCTCACTGTGTAGTCCAGGCTGGCCTCAAACTTGAGGTGATCCTCTAGCCTCAGCCTCTCAAGAGCTGGGATTACAGGTGCCTTCTGTGTTCAAGAAATGTATCTACTGTCCTTGGCCCATGGCTCTTATGGAAGGTGGGGAGGGAGCAGGGAGCAGGCCCAGGATAGTGCCTTGACCCTGCTTTACAGAGAAAACGAATCACCCTCAGAGCCAAAGACCTCCATAGCACACAGTGAGCTAGATTTCTCCTACTTGCTTTCACATATAATTTAATAGCTTTTTAAAGTGTTGCTGTCCCAAGCTTGCTCAGTGGCCCATGCCTGTTTAACCTAGCAGCTTAGGAGGCTGAGAGGGATGGCCTGCAATTTTAAGACCAGCTTGGGACAATTTAGCAAGACCTTGTCTCAAAATAAGTAAAAGCTGGGCATGGTGGCACACACCTGTAATCCCAGCACTCTAGGAGGCTAAGGAAAGAATGTGAAGTCCCAGCCCTACCTAGGTAACTTACTGAGAACTTGTCTCAAAAAAAGGCAGGGCCGGGAATATAGCTCAGTGACACAGTGCCTGCCTTCAAGTAGAAGATTGTGAGTTTAATTCTGCTACCAAAAAAATAAAAAAGGGCTGGGATGTAGCTCAGAACAATCCCTAGTAGTGCCAAAAAAAAAAAAAAAAAAAAAGTATGTAGTTGAGTGGTGGAGCACTGTTAGGGCCCTGATCTTAGGAGTGCCAGCTGGACTGGCACTTTCTAAACTGGCAGTGGTTGGGGAGATTTGTACTGCCGGTCAAAATGTGGGCCCTATTCCGCAAACACCTGCTCCTAGCTCAGAACGGGATCAGGGTGGGGGTGGCCCATCCACACTTGACTACTCCAGACTCTGAGATTCTTTTATCTGGTGCTCTTGCTCTGAAGAACTGCAGTTCAGCTTGGAGCTCTGTCCCTGTAGTGTCCCCTGGCGGCACCACATCCCCCTCCCCTGTCAGTTGAATACTTCGTGCACCAGCCTGGAGCCACACTCCTGGTACATGGCCCGGGTCATCCAGCCGCGTTGAAAAGAGTGCAAGGAGGCCACCATGGAGCCTCCAGTCCACACAGCCGTGCCGCGCCCAGACTTGGCCACCAGGCGGGGCTGTAGGGCCGGGTATCCGTGTCTGCAGCACTGCGCCTCCAGCTCTAGGTTCAGGCGCTCGGCAAACCCAGGGAAAAGCGTGGAACCGCCGGCCAGCACCACAGTGTCGGCCAGCCGTTTCCGTAACGTCGTGGGCATCTTCTGCAGTGCCTGGAAGGCCAGCGTGGGTAGCCCCGGCTCAGCCTGGCCTAGCAGACGCGGCTGGAATATGGGTTCCGGGCAGCGGAAGCGCTCGCTGCCGAGGCAAACAGTGCTCCCATTGCCCATTCGGAAATTGGCGGGATGGTGTCGGGCAGGGTCACGAAGATCACCCTCGAAGTCCAGCGACACGTAGCAGCAGCGCTTCTTGAGCCGTGTGACAGTCTTGCGCGGCAGGCCCTGCAGTCGGAGGTCGGGACACGCAGCTACCAGCAGCTCTCGCAGGTAGCGCGACAGGGTGCTGCCTGCCACGTCCAGCCGGAAGGTGGCCTTGAGCCACGAATGCCCCGCGTAGACAGGCGTGGCGTGGCACACGCCCGCGCCCGCCTCCACCGCCAGCCCGCTGAGTGCGCCGACAGAACAGAGCGCCAGCAGCGCCGTGCTGGCCACGTGGCATGCGGGCACCGCCAAGGCCTCGAACAGCAGCTCCGCCACCTTTTCACGGGCCTCGGGCGGCGCCGATGGCGAGTCGCTCACCAGCACAGGCCACTGCTCCGGGCACACCCGCAGGCCCCCCACCAGCAGGCGCTCCCACAGTCCCTCCAGCGCTTCCCAGTCCACCACCACGCCATGCTTGATGGGATGTGCGCGGGCCACGCCGCCCGCCAGCTTGCAATCCGCCGCGCCCGGCAACACGGGCCGGTCCCAGCTGGGCACCAGGCTGGAGCTCTTGAGCACTATGCGTGGCTGGCCCTCGCCCGCGAAGCCCGCCTTGGTGAAGCCCGAGCCAGGGTCCACTACTACTGCAACGTGGCCCAGTGAGGGCAGCCGGCCGGGCCGGCGACTACCAGACACAGATGCCACCTTCTCGGTTAAGGGCCTACCCTGTCTCTCTTCTCTCCTTTCTTGGGTTGGATCCCTAACCCTTTCTTTTGATCCGCCCACTGGCCTCAAGGCTCCACCTCTTCCGGCAGAGCGGACCAGCCCCTGGCTTCCGGTTCTGTCTGGTGGGTTTCTCTGAGTCAGGGCCCAAGGACCTTCACAGGACTCGCTTCTGCCCTGCGCCTCTGCTTTGTCCCCTCGGGCCTTGCTGATGCTGAGGACAAACGGGTCAGACCAAATCCTTTTCGGTATGGAAAAGCTGCTGGGAGGATCAGAGCCCTGGAGAGGAAGGGGCTTGGTGGCAAGGCCATCTGGACATATAGTCCTTCCTTGGGCACAGCCCTTCCTTAGGCACCGGCTGCTTCTTACCTGTTGTTTCACCAGATGTGGCCGAAGCGGTTCCTGATTGTGGAAGTGGAAGAGTATGGTCAAAGAAGATAGAACTTGGATTGGACTCATTGTGACCTCAGTCCTCCACACTGCCAATATTCTGCGCCCTCCCCGCCCCCATAAAAACTCTAGACCAATGCCTTGTCCGCGGATTTGAGCATCCATGGTCTGACCTCAGCTGTTCAGTGCGATCGCTTTGGGTTATCTGCTATCCTTTGGCTGTAGATTTCACCCTTCCACTCTCAGTGCTGAAGAGAAAGCTCCTATTCACATCTACAGCTGCTCAGAGGACCGTGGCGCTCAGCCCTAAGTGCTCCACGCATCCTCCAGAGAGTCCCAACTGTGACTCAGTTCTGAAGCTCACTGCCCAATCCTGAGCGTGTCATTCTTTCTCTGTGCTGTTTCTTCCTCCAAAAGGTGGTGATAACCCACACAGAAAAGAGGCCACTTCTTGTTTCTGCAGAACTCATTCTCTTAGGGCCATTTTAGTTGGCAGTAGAAGATTCTGCTGAACTCAGGAGCAGGATCTGACTGCAGGGTTGGGAACCCGGATGTGTGTTGCCTTTGCATTGTGGGCTTTTTTTTTTTTCCCCCTGTGGTTCTGGAGATGGAGCCCAGGGCCTCGTGCACACTGGGTAAGTAAGTGCTCGACTGTGGAGCTATATCCTCAGCCCCTCCATTGTGTTTTTCTTCTGAAGACCGGCTTTAGCCAGTGCATATTAAAGTATAAAACATGTTCTCTTTCAGGTCCTGAGTTGCAGTCACAGGGAAGGGGCTGACAGGGCCGGTTTGGGCTGAGCATCCACAGATGAGCATGGTTACCCTGATCGTAGTCATGTAGATGGAAGGGCAGTCAGATATGCCACAGGTCATGCTCCAGCCAGCCTGATGGCAGTTCTTGTGAAGGAAGAGATGTGTTGAGTGGCAAAAATGTATTTTAGCCAGGCATGGAGGTGCATGCTTGTATTCCCAGCACTTCAGAGGCTGAGGCAGGATGGTCGCTGTGAGTTTGAGGCCAGCCTGGGCCACATAGTGAGACCCTGTCTCAACAAAAAAAAATTTAGCAGAAGCTGGGCCTGTGGCTCTAGAGAGCTGGGACTTTCATCCTGCTACATCTGCCTCAGCAAGGCAGGCTGCCACTGTGGCTTAGGATTTGGAGTTGGATTTGGGACACAGGCTCCTCCTGCCCTGTGTGTGCTGGGGTGGCTTCTCATGAGTGATGTAGGGAGTAAACCTCACACTAGAGACCACATATGCCAGTATGGCCACAGGGTGGGTGAGGGGCCAACTACTGAGGCCCTAACTGGAAAAGACGGAGGCTGGGAGCTGGGCCTGCATCTCTCAATAATACTTTTGAACTTTTCCCTCAGAGCAGTAGAGGACCAGTCTAAATAATAGGAAAGTGAACTTCTCTGGACAGATAAGGGATTTGGAAGAAGCCTTTGGCTAAATGGGAAGGGGATGGGACAAGGTAGGATGGGAGACAGGTGCTGAATTTGACCAAGATGTCTTGACGTCTAGGAGGGCTAAGTGCTTAAAAAATCTGAATGTGGGCCACCTCTCCCTTCTGGCCTTGGGACCCTCCTGCCTAAGAGCGATGTTTGAATGCTGCGTCCTCTTGGACATGTCAGACTTGCTAGAAATGGGTCTCTCCTCTATTGACAATTCTAGGTTTACTGGAACTCATCTCTCTTGGGCCGGCAGGGACTGATCCCAGCCCGGAGTGTTAGGGAGACAGGTTCTGGTTCTGACCTTGTGCCACAGGAAAGAGAAGCCAAAGTCAGCTCTGGCTTCAGTCCACGGTTCTGCCAGTCGTCTGCCCTATTGGCTGGACCTCAACTTTGCTTGCACCCCGGCGACTCGAACAGAGCTAACAGACGCCAGGGTTTCTATGCGCTCTTTATTAGGCCGGGACCGGCGGCCACTCAGGGCCACGAGCGAGTGCAGCGCCGCCGCCGCTTGCCGTGATCGCCCTCGGTGTCGGCCTCACTCGGGTTCAGCAGGCTGGAGAACAATAGCTGCTGGCCCAACTCGGCCTTTGGCCCCGCCCTCTGGTCTGAGGCTCCGCCCCCAGATCTGGCCCCGCCCGCGGCACGGTAGGCTTCATCCTGCAGTCTGGAGTTCAGCCTCAGGAGCAGGACCTGGGCCCTCAGCTTGTACCTGCGCACCTGCTCGCGCTGATCGGGGGCGTCTCCGGCTCCTTGAAGCATGCGAGATGCCGGGATGCCCGCCTGGACACCAGTCGCATCCTCACAGTTACGCTGGGGCCACACACGCGGACCGGCCACCTCAGTCCGCTGCTGCCACTTGTCCACAGGGAAAAGCAGCAAGATCTTGGCCTGGAGGTGGGCAGGACGCGAGGGGAACAGGGCGCTTTGGGCCTGAGCCAGGACCTAGGACCTCCCCGCCCTCCCTCCAGGGACCCTCGTGGTCCTCGCAGCTATGCCCTGTGGTCTCCTTGGCCTGCCAGGAGGTCTCCCACTGTGGCATCAGGCCCCAGGGAACCACAGCCTGCCCTGCTTTCAGTCAGGGAGACTCCCCGCTGTCGCTGCTGGCCCAGGTCCCCACCTCTCTCTGGAATCCCTTTTCTACCCCAGGGTGACCTGTGGTGGGATATCCCTGTCTACTGTCTCACTGCTGTCAAGGAGAGCTGCTTCCCTATGCCTGGTCTCCAAGCACAGCCTCCCCTGAGAACTGCCTTTCTCCTGCCTCTCCTCCCGCCCCCAACCCTGGTCTCCTGCACCTTCTGAATTCTGGAATCCCTGCCCTCCCTTCTGGGCTTTAATACCCAGACCCAGACCCATGTGGGCTCTTGGGACCCTCGTCCTCAAGAAGAATTCTCTAACCCTTCTTGTGTCTCCAGAACTGTCTAGACTCCCAGCATCCCTACCTGCCCTCCTGTCCAGGGCAGCTGACCCCTGCTAGTCCCCCATCCCCACCCCACACGCACATTCAGCTGCTTCTGCTTGAAGTGGCTGAAGAACTGTTGCCCCTGGGCCTTGTCCGTGTCTGGTGGCCTCTCCTTGTGGGGCTGCTTGGGCGTGTTGGTCCTCTTGTGAGAACTGCTGTTTCCCATGGCAGAGCTGGTCACTTCAGGGGCCACAGCCCATGCTACCTCTGCGCTGCCTTCTGGCTAGGGGCCCTGGCTGGCCCTGTCCTGGGAAGGCCACATTGTGACCTCATCAGTTCAGGCTCTGAGCTCCTCTGCCCAGAATCCAGGTGAATCTTGGCTCCTTTCACTCTGACTTCTCCTAGCTTTGATTTCTGAGTTGTACAATTGGGCTAATAATGATCATAAATGAAGCAGTGCCTGTAAGGTATTTAGTGTGAGTAGAAAGGAATTTCTGTGACTTGGGTTTGAATCCTGGCCCTGCCAGCTGTGTGACCCTGGCTAAACTAATCAACCTCTCAAAGCTCCAGTCTTCTCATCTGTAAATGGGATCAGTTATGGCTCCTGTAAATTATTATGAGGCTTAAGTGAAATTCTTTTTTGTATGTTTTTTTGAGACAAGGTCTCACTACGTAGTCCGGGCTGACTTTGAACTCACTATGTAGCCCAGGCTGGCCTCAAACTCACAGTGATCCTCCTGCCTCAGCCTCCTAAGTGCTAGGATTACAGGTGTGTGCCACCACGCCTAACATATTAAGTAAAATTCCTGGAACAGTGCCTGGCACAGGGTACTGCTTTGCCAGCTTTGCCAGGTTCTTTGGTTGCAACAGAAACTGACTGGTCATCTTAGGCAGAAAATTTACTGGGAGGGTTTCATGCATCTAGAAATCCATGGTCTGAGAATGACAGAACCCAGTCTCTAGGCCTATAAGCCTGGCTCAGGAGGGATCCTCTGTGCTGGCTGAGATGAAGCAGTTTGTGGACAAGAGATGAAGTCCTTGATGGCCCAGGACTCCCATCCCGGGTTGTATGTGTGTGGTTAGAGGTGTGGGATCTCAGAACACCCATGACTGAGAGGCATACAAAAAGGCAGATATTTATTAATTGTATGCTTCACAGTATAAATGGCAGAGCTGGGCATAGTGATGCATGCCTGTGATCCCATCTTTTTGGGAGGCTGAAGCAGGAAAATCAGAAGTTTAAGCCCAGCCAGGGTAATTTCATGAGGTCCTATTTCAAAGTGAAAGGGCTGAGAGTGTAGCTTGGTGGTAGAGAGAGTGCTTGCCTAGCATGTGTGATGCCCTGGGTGGAATCCTTGGCACCAAAAACAAAAAGATGACAGTTCCTACATGGAGAACTAGTGTACCAGGCACTGGGTAGAATTCTATGTAGGAATTAGCTGAGGTGGGGAGGCTTTCAACAGCTCAGGATGAGGGGTATAATCATTCCTGCTTTGGAGACGGGAAAACAGGCACACAGAGGTGAAGGAAGCTGAGATAGGCAACACAGCCTGGCACACAGTCAGCCTCCTCTCTGCCCACCTTTCGGATGATGGCACTGTAGGCTGGGGTCATTCTGGTACATGGACGGTGAGGTGATGGTCGTGTATCTGTACCTCCTAGCAAAAGGTACACAATGTGTGTTGCATGGATGGGTGGATGGATGGATGCATAGGTAGATTGTGAGTTTAGGGCCAGCTGGTAGGGATGGGGCCATACCACACCATCATTTTGCACCACGTGTTAAAATTGGCCCTGGAAGGGCCTCTAACCACTACCGTGCCCAGCCGTGCCTGGGGGCCTCACTGGCTGTAGAAAGCTGAAGGTGGTAGCCTCAATAGGAAAAAAAAATTTGAGGTCCAAATGCTGTTATGCCAGCTGGCAGAGGCTCCCTGTGGGTTGGCCTCACAGCTCCAGGAAGAGAGGCCATGCCTCGCCAAGGAGGATCTGAGCTCTCCTTGCCCACCAAACTGCAGAGTCCTACTGCTGTGCCACATCTTCCCTGTTCTCATCCACTGCTTCTCTGATGGGCAAGAGGTAGCCCGCCAGGGAGGCAGCTCCCTGCTCTGAAATATGCTCAGGGCTGGGAGATGCTGACTGGCCCTGTGCCCTCAGGAATATGAGCAGGCCTCCATGGTGGACCAGTTTGTGACACGCTTCCTGCTGCGGGAGACGGCCAGCCAGCTCCAGGCTCTGCAGAACTCTCTGGAGGGCGCATCGGACACCCTGGAGGCCCAGGCCCGTGGCCCATCATATACCAGGGCCTTGCCAGCCTGTGGGTCCAGCGCGTGAGTGCCCATCCTCCCTGCATTTGGTAGGGGACATTGTACAAGGAAAAGAGGCCGTGAGCAGGTGAAAAGGGGAGGCTGGTTCGGGGTTGGGTCTCAGAGTCCCAGGAGGCCTGTCTGGGCCCACTCAGGACTAGTTCTGTCCTGGACCCTAGTTCTTGCCTCTGTAAGTCTGGGGGCAATGGGCTGACCCTCTGCTCCCCCTAGGTCAGATGAAGAGAATGTGGAAATGCAGAGGAGGCCCCGTGGCAGCCGGCGGGCAGGACGAAGGGCCCTGAGGAGTATCAGCCGGTCCCCCACCTGGTCTCCTGGCTCTTCTGACATAGGTGTGGGGCCAGAGGCCTGGCTGAGGAGGGTCCTGGGAAGACGTGGCACCACCTTGGTCCCCCAGGGCCTGATCCTTCGTGGCTTCCTAGTTTGTCTGGAGTCCTGTAGTCTCAGGGGTCTATCACTGACCCCTCCCTGGCACCCATCCCTAGGGCAGAACTCAGAGGCTGCAGTGCAGTGGCGGCTCCAGGTCAACCGTCTTCAGGAGCTCATAGACCAGCTCGAGTGCAAGGTGGGTGGCTGTGTGGCCAGTGTCCCTTGGGGAGGACCTCCCTGGCATCAGCCTAAGGCAGGCATATACTGGAGACTCAGCCTATATTCTGTGTCCGTCATAGGCCCCCCGGCTGGAACCTCTGCATGAAGAGGACCTCACCAAGGGGCCTGACTCGGTGAGCCTGGGGAGAGGCAGGCTGTTGGGCATCAGACCCTGTGTGCTCAGCAAGGCAAGGGGCTTATGTTTATGAGGCAGTGGCGTACAGCTGCCCCTTTGCCAGGCCTGGCAGGCAGAGGCTGATTCTGGTCCTTACTGTGGGACCCTGCAGAAATCATGGCTCCCTCAGAGTGTCGGTCCCCACATCATCATGTCTGAAACCTGGGTCTAGGCTAGTGGAGGGAGGTGGGAGGGGACAGTGGGAAGTGGTGAGATGTTGCAGAAGAGAGGGACAATGGCTGGATTAAGGCAGTGACCTTGGAGGGAAGGGAGGGGTCAGTGGTGCTGGGGGCTTGTTGGTAACAGGGGCTGACCTCAAGGTGGGCCAGATGTCAGGAAGGGTGCAGTTGTCCGCACTGTGCCTAGCCCACCCCAGCTGACTGGCCACCCCTCTCGCTAGTACATTCTCGTGGCCCAGCGGCAGGTGCAGGTGGCCGAAGCCGCCCTGCGGGACTTCCACCGAGCCCTTTGCTGCTATGTGGACTTCACAGGGGCCCAGAGCCATTGTCTGCAGTGAGTCCCCAGCTATTGGTGGGGTGGCCAAGGTGGGGGGGGGTGAGCAGAGGAGGGTGCTGGGCTGGATGTTCTGGGCAGGGTTCCCATGAGACCCTGGCCAGTGGACAGCAGTGATAGCAGCTCCGGCCTGGCCTGGCCATCTCTTTGGCCCCACAGTGTGTCTGCCCATAAGATGCTGGACAACACCTCCTATACCCTGTACGAGTTTTGGCAGGATGAAGCCTCCTGGAGAAGGTATGAGCGGTGGTCCTACGGCTAAAGTGAGTATGGGCCCTGGAGTCGGTCAGGCCTAGTTCAGGTCCTACTGTCCCACTGACTAGCTGTGTGACCTCAGGTGAGTTACCCCACTGTCTGCTTTTCCACAGTGGGGGTGACAACAGCTAACCTCTCACAGATGGTCTGAATGAGATGATGTTTAACAAACTGAATACAAGCCAGGCATGGTGGTGTGTGCCTGTGACCCCAGTACTCTGGGGAGCTGAGCCAGGATTGGAGTTTTAAGCACAGCCTAGGCAGCTTAGCAAGACCCTGTCTAAAAACAAACAACAAACAAAAAAAGGACTGGGAATATAGCTCCATAGGCCTTGGGTTTAATCTCTGGTACTGCAAAACAAAACAAAGCACCCTGAGTACAGTGCCTGGTATACAGTAGGCATCAAATGAGTGTACACTGTTGTCACTTTGTGCCTATGCCAGATACTTTGCATGAAACATCCCTCAATCAATCCTCACAGGATCCCAGGGAAGTAGATTTGTCCCCACTTCACATAGGAGAAAATTGATTGCTGGGCATGGTGGCCTGTAATTCAAGCATTTGAGTGGCTGAGGCAGGAGGATCACTACGAGTTCAAGGCCAGCCTGGACTACATAGTGGGGCCCTGTCTAAAAAAGAAAAAAAAGAAAGAAAGAAAAAAGAAAAGAAAACTGAGGCTCCGAGCCAGTATGGAGAAGGCCTGGGACCTGAATCCAGGCAGCAGGACTGGGAGGGGGTTGGGGGAACCCAAGAGCAGTGCCCTGATCTCGAAGCAGATGGCTGCAGCCTCGGTCCCATCCGTCCTTGGCCCTCCCTAGGCACCAGCAGGCACCCTGCAGCAAGGCCTTCCAGCGCATCCTCATTGACCACCTGCGAGCCCCGGACACCCTCACCACCATGTTCTTCCCAGGTGTGCTGCAGCCCTTGGGACAGGAGGGGCGAGCCAGGGCCCCCAATGGCTCCTGACCCCCAGTCTCTGACCCCCAGCCTCCTGGTGGATCATGAATAACAACTGAGCCTGACTTGCTAACACCAAGAACCTGGAAGGCCCTGCCTGTTTCCTTCTGCACTGGTCACCTCAGCACCAAGAGCAAGGACCCTGCCGCCTTCTAGACCTGGGCCTGGCCAGCTGGGAGAGGGTCTCAGTGCCGGGGCTCAGGGACTGGGCTACTTATCTGTTAATTATCAGTGTATTTTTTGTTTGTAGCTTCAGCCTTCCAGGCATCCGGTTTTCTAGCTGGCACAGGAGGCCTGGACTTGGTCCCCTCTGCCCCTGCCTTGCTGTGTAACTAAGCAGGTCCCTTCCCTCTCTGGTTGACTCCCAGTGTCCTGCTTTCTTCCTGCTGTCTTGGGGCCAGGTTTCTGCTTTTCCCCAACCAGTGGCAGAACCAGGGCTGATGCTCAGGGACCCTCAACCCCTTGAACCTCGCCCCTGAGACTGAGCTAGATCAGTCTGCATTGTGGGATAAGGACCTGGGTGTCCCCATCACTCTCCTGCACCCACTCGACTTCCAGCACCCACAGTTCACCAGAGATCTCTGGAGGATCCTGGCTTGGTTTGCATGTCATTTGCATATCATTTGCATGCCCATGTCCCACCCATTCTCAGGGCACTATGGGAAGCTCCAAGGTAACCAAGTTGCCAAGTAGCAATAATTTGGGCTTAGAGTCATCTGCTTCCCCCAGAGACCTCTGCATCCTAGCCTGGGACCCCAGTGCAGGGGCAATAAAGGCAGTGCTCACCTCTGGTGTCTCCTCTTTCTCCCTTGGTGAAGCCAAGCCCTGGGGCCATGTCTCCCTGACCAGACTGTCAGGCCTGGAAGCCTGTGTTTAAAAATCCACCAGCTCCTAGCTCCAGCTCCCACACTTGGCAAAGTGTGGCTCCTTTACTGTGCCATTTCTCCACTTATGGTCCTGCACCCCGCTTATGAGTCCTGCCTGGGAAAGGGGATGACATGGTCTAAAATCTTCTGGGGGTTCTAGCTTCACCCCACATGGAGCCTTCTCAGACTTCTAAAGAGCTTAGCTAGATCCCTATAGAAAACCTGTCCTGGGACAGGACCTACCCTGCCAGGTTGAACTTGTCACCACCACTGCCACCTAATATCAGATCCTGGAGAATAATACCATTAGACCTACCAGACTCAGGGAGCCCTCCTGGGGTTAGAGACTGTTGGGTGGCCAATGGGGACCCCTAAAGTGGTTCTCTGAAAATGGAAAACACATACCACCTTGAGGGCACAGGGCACCAGCTGGCCTGGACTGGGGGTCTGGGGCCGGGAGTCTCTGACCCTGAGCATGGGGGGAGGGGAGTGAGCTGGTGTGGTTACAAGGCAGTGCCCAAGGAGGCACTTCATCCTGAGGAAGCCACAGTAGGCTTTAAGCCAGGGCCGGTGACATTTCCCAATCCCTCTGGGGGGTCAGCCCCTTGCTGGGGCAGGGGCCGGGCTGGAAAGACAGTTTAGAGTGCTGGCACTGGAAGGTGTGCAGGCCTGGCCTCTGCACAGTGTCCCCTGCCTGCAGTTTCTCTGTGGTGACCACTGCAGGATGTGGTTCTCCACCCAGGCTGGCTGCCCAGGCCAGGGACCCAGAGTGGGGATCCCTAGTGGGTCATTAGCCAGTGCTGTACCAGGGTGCCCCCTTTCACCTCCAGACTCCTGGCAGCTCCCAGAATGTGCTGACAGCACCTGTCCCATGTGGGCACTGGGCTGGCTTGGGAAGGTTTGGACTCCCCAGGCCCCTGGCTCATTGTGTCTGTTAGAGAGAAAGCCTATCCAGGGGGAACTATTCCCGTGCTCTGTTTTGTGTTGCAATTCCACAAAACAGGACCAAAAATCTCAAAACTAGGGCTGGGGTGTAGCTCAGTGGTACAGCACATGCTTAGCATGCAGGAGGCTCTGGGTTTCATCCCCAGCACTGCAAGACAAAACAGACTCCCCATTGCCATCTTTAAACTGAGAAGTCCTCCAGCACCTGCTCTAGAGGGGGCCTCCTTAATCAGTTGCCCAGGCACCCTGCTTTGCAGCGTTAACTATTTATAGCGTTTTGAGGCAGGGTCTCACTATGTAGTTCAGGCTGGCCTTCAACTCACTATATACCCCAGGTTGGACTCCAACTCACAGTGATTCTCCTGCCTCAGCCTCCCCAGTTCTGAGATTACAAGCTGAGCCATCACTCCTGGCCGACACTTTATAAGTTGCTTTGTCCTCCTTCCCTTGCTGAAGACTTGGAAGGCTGGCAAAGACAATACAGGGGGAGGGGGCATCTATTCTGCAGGGTCAGGATAAGCCTTTGGAGACATCATTTGGTTTCAGCCTTGAATGCTGAGAGGACTGGAGAGGCAAGTGGGCAGGAAGAGTGCTCCCTGCAGGAGTGTGGAAGGGAATCTGGGATGTAAGAAGGGGAGCTGCATGGTGCTCAGAAAGGGGAATCTGGGGAGTGTGGGGACAGACACAGATGGAGGCTGGGATTACAGCTACAGGAGGACTCGTGTCAGCTGGACTGGGGCAGTGAGGACACAGACGGGTGTTTGTAATGAGTCTCCTTTCACAGGCCTATGCTCAGCTCCATCTTCTCAGGCTCCTACCGTTACCCCCTTGTGTGCGCACAGCCTTTGGGAAGAATGAGTACCTTCGTTAATCTACCAGCTTCTCTCTGCCCACCAAGGGCTATGCAGCAGCCAGGGAGTGGGGCTCTGAAAACATTGCCTTGGCGAACACATCGCAGGTACCTCTGCTTGCTTCAGCATCAGGTTTGGCTTTTGCTGTACTAGGGCTTTGTGTGCCCACTGAGCAAGTGATCTACAGCTGAGTTACACTCCCAGCACTCAAGCTCGGCATCTCTCCTGGCAGACAAGGCCTTCCTAATGAGCCCCTCTCTCAGGGTGTGTGGCCTCCTTTCAGTCACTCTTTGCCTGAGGTGGGCCATCTGCAACCTCAGTCACCACCTTCTGGTCCTCTTACCTCTGTCCACTACAGAAATGCTTTTTCAGGCAAGCCCCGAGCTCCAGGTCACCTTTCCCGGTCTTGCCCTCAGTGTACTGCTCTGGCTGGCTCTTCAGCCCTTGCTTTGGGGCAGGTGCGAGATGAAACATCCTGAGCTAATGTCAGCAGCCAGGTCAGTGTAGGCAGAGTCCTAAAGCCGGAGCTACCCCCCACCCCCACTTCCTCCTTGAACCCACCTCCCCACCCTCCTCACATCTGTGCCCCTGAGTCAGCTCCACACGTCCAGACTTGTCCTGGGGACTGGCCCAGTGGTAGGCCAGGTGCTGGAGAGCATGGCAGCCTAGATGATGGCCACTGCCCTGCTGCTGATAGAGCTGCACACCAATTCCCCTTGCAGGCTTCGAACAAGCTGAAACGAAGGCTCCATGCCAGAACCTGGGTAGAAAGAGAAACCTTCAAGGAGAAACATTGGCTGGGAGAGGAACAGGCATGAGGACAACCTTATTTACAGAGTGCCTGGCCCGAGGCTAGGAGCAACACCCATGTGACCCTATTTCTCCACAGTCCAGTGGCACAAGGCCCTGCTAGCCAAGTGCAGAGAGTTACGAGCATTGCCTGGATGCACAACAGGGACCTCCTCCTCAGCACCAGCAGCTACTTGTTGCCAAGAGTGAAAAACGCCGAGTGGATCCTCTGGTGCTGGAAGTGCAGGGGCTGCTAAGACAAAAGGAGGGAGAGCGGCCAGGCCTTGGATCGGGTGGGAGCCCAGAGTGCGCTGGAGGGTATGAGGGCTTGGCAGGCTGGGGGCTGCAGGCGTAGGGAAACAAAACCCTGATCATTTCCGGAACTCCGTAGAAGGTACTCTGAGAATATTATTTGAATTCGTGGAGCAGAAAACATCCTCTCAGAAAGGCTAGTGCACAAAGAAGGGCAAAAGTAGCCGTAGTGTCATCCTAGATAAGATTCTGGCTTTTAAATGGAAGCAGCAGAGGCAAGTCCACTTTTGTCCACCAGAGGGCGCCTGGCTAGGAAAGAAACCAATGAACCGTGAAGGGCTGCTGTGGGGGCGGTGTGTGGGGGGGGCGGATATGTTGAATCCACCACCCTGAAATATCAGTTGCCAGAAACAAGCACATATGGGCATGGTGAGTTCAGGTCGCTGCATTTGCTGCTCCTGAGATGCTAAATTTTCCCTAAATTTACAGTGAGAAACCCAAATTAAGTACTCCATCCTTGACAGAATATGCAAGGGTGCTCCTCTCCCTACTTCCCTTCCAAGACAACTGTAGTTGACCATTTCCATCTCAGTGACAAAGAGTCATTTGGTAATGTGTCACTAACCATTTTAGGGTCATCTAATTTGCTTTTTTAATAATGTACTGAGTACTGTCATTTCCCAAATTCTGTGTGATGGTGGCTATGTAGTACAGACTGGCCTTGCACTTGGTATGTAATTCCACTTGATCTTGAATTTGGGACCCTCCTGTCACAGCCTTCGGACTGCTAGGATTACAGGTCTGTGCCACCACACATGGCTCGGAATTCTATCTTCAAAACTAGTCACTTTCATAGTCTCTTTAATTTTTTTGTAGTAGCACTTCCTTTTTTTTTTTTTTTTTTTAATAGTACCAGGGATTGAATTTACAACCTTATGCTTGCCAGGCAGGCGCTTAGGCCACTGAGCTAAATCCCTGGCCCTCCTCCTAAATTTCTAATGATTATATTCTGCACCTGATAACTCCAATATCTGAAATCCCGGGATCTAAATTAATCATTGCTTCTGCTGACTCTTGCTTATTGTGGCTCATTTTTTCGAATGGTAATTTTTCTTCACCCCTTATAATAGAGTTGAAATGTACTTGTCTATGGACCCCTGAAGGTCCTTAAGGATAATTTTCTTCTGAAGCTTGGAGTTTTGCTACAGCCAGATACCAGTGGGTACGAGCCTAGAATCATCCTATCTCAGCCCTGGAATTCTTTAACTTCTGAAGTCCTGAAACCCTAAAGCCCAGGCCCAGGATAAAGCAGACCTAGAGTTAGTCTCTGGTGAGGTTCTCTTACTTGCTGTCACATAGGGGTAGAGAAGTCTCCAGCTAGGCTCCCATTGCTGACAGGCAGATTGTCCCTGCTGCCTTTTCACAGGCTTCAGGGAGCAGGGAGCCAGGGCTCAGGGCCCTTTCACGCTCCTCTCTGCCCAGGCAGTCAATTTCTCAAACTTAAGTCCTCAGAGTGTTCCCCACCACTAAGCCACAAAGATTTCTTTTGTATTTAACTGTCTCTGTGGTTTGAGCTTATCCTTATTTCTGGCCCTTGGGGATTCCTGTATTTTCTCATCTGTGACCTCAGCAATGCAGTTAAAAAGTACATTTATTGTAATTTATCTAGCATCTGGGTGTTCTGTGGTAATGAAGTGACTCAGTCTGCCATTTTTATGGCAAACTGCCTTATACAAACACAGAGCACTTGTGCTAAGGTGACAGTTCCACAGCTGGGCTCCTGTCACTGCTCTTGGTGGGGTAATGCAGCACAACAGAGAAAGGCTAGTGGTTGCACTACCTACATGGAAGATAACACAGCTAAGTCCCCACATTGCCCCTGGGGAACAAGGTCCCCAGCCAGCGCCCCCCCGCCCTGAAATCAACTCAAAGTCTGCATTCTGGAAAGCCTGGGAATCTGGTGATGCCAATAAGCCCCTAGGGTGAGGCCACTCTGGAAAGGTGGGTGGAGGGCAGAGGACAGCACAGAGGGCAGCGAAAGGTATTTAGGCAGGGCTGGGGGTTTAGCTCAGTGGCATAAGCACCTGCCTTGCAAGTGCGAGGTCCTGAGTTTGATCCCCGGTACCTCGCAAAAAAAAAAAAAAAAAAAAAAAGGTATTTAGGCAACAGGTATGAGGCTGGGTCCAGGGCTTGGGAACTGAAGCTTAGCTCACAGCTAGTTAAGCAGACTGACAGCCAGGACTAATGCACAGTCCCTCTGCACTAATCTCAGGGCTAAGGAAGTATGATCACAGCTGGGGATTTAGCTTAGTGGCTTAAGCGCCTGCCTGGCAAGCACAAGGTCATGAGTTCAATCCCTGGTACCAAAAAAAAAAAAGGAAGTATGATCTACCTGTAAGCTGCTGGAGGGACTGCAAGATGCTGCTTTCCATGAAAGTGAACACTTTCACGAATGCAAGAAATGTTCATTACTAGTATTTCTTGGGAAAATTATCCTAAGGAAAAAAAGGACTCAGAAGATGTTCACTTCAATAAATCATACATGGAAGACATGAAGGATCAGTTGTCCCCAGTAAGAAAGTATGAAGAAAATTATGGTCTCAAATGATACACGCATTTAGCAAATAAATGTAAAGGCAACAGTTAAATTACTTAGGATTTAACATCAGTGCAAAAAGAACATAAGCAAATACACAAATCCAAGTATGTTAAGAAGTACATCATAAGGAAAGCTGGGCATAGTGGCACACACCTATAATCCCAGCACTGGGGAAGCCGAGGCAGGACTGCTGAGAGTTCAGGGTCATCCTGGACTACAGCCTGCATTACATAGATCAAACCCAAGAGTTGAGTGTGGTGGCACACACCTGTAATCCCAGCACTTGAAAGTTGAGGGAGGATTGCTGAGTTGAGGCCAGCCTGGACTACAAAGTGAGTTCAAGGTCAGCCTGAAGTGCATAGCAAAACCCTGTCTCAGAAAGACAAAAACAAACAACACCAAAACCAAAGAAGCCCACAAAACAAGATTAAATTAAGCGCAGTTACTCAGAAGGATCAGGGTCAGGCAGGAGCGCAGGTTTCCGCCTAGCTTGGGTAATTTAGAAAGAACTTTGTCTCAAAATAAAAAAGGGCTGGGGGTGTAACTCCTTGGTAAGATACTTCCCTTGCTCAAGAGCCCAGGTTCCATCCACAGCTCCCCACCCCAATCACTGGAGAACAAGGAACTTGGAGCATCTAAAATGTGCCAAATTGGCATATGACAGCCAGCTTGATCACCCTCTTCCCACCACCTCTGGCTGCGTGTCCTGTAAGGCCCCAGCCAGGAGCCATCTCTTTGGCAGCCCACCTCCTACTTTCTGCTTTCAGCCCCTGGAGATTCTTTAGGCCACAGAAGGAACAGTTAAGAGGCCCTCTCCAAGAGACATGGGAACCAGTGGAAGGGGACCCAGAGGCCTGGGGGCAAGGTACTAGTGCACACAGCACCTTCCCTCCCAGGCCCAGGCCAGCTGGAGTCAGAAAAGGAATATAGCCTTTTATTGACTAAGTAGAACAAACTAAATACATATTTAATGGTTTTGGTTCATTTATACAGTACATTAAATAAGTTATACACAGAGTTAAGTAACAAAAGTTCCTATCAGAGTAAAATGACAAAGCACAGAAAAACCAGACTCTAACGCATCCTGTGGGTGGTTTCACATTCATTACCCCCCTTTGAAAACCATGAGTGAAGGCTCAGTTTTCTCTTCATTGGACACTACTGGCTTTCTTTTACAGACAAAGCCTTTAAGGACTCTGAGGAACCCTGAAAGTCACATAAGCCACTGAAGGCCTCTTAGCTAAACAGCCCTTTCAACCATTCACTGAATGCTTTTGCTGCTACTTCTCTCTGCTGACTCCAAGGCAGGGGCAGAGTTGCCCCAAATACCAGCTGCAATACCCTATTTGGTATAAGCATCAGTGAGTATGCACTGGGCAGCTGGAGGTCTGACCAGATGGGGTCTGCTTGAGAAATGCCATCTTGGGGCTGTGAGGGTAGGTGAGTTCTCAAGTCCAGTCTTCAGGCCTGCCAACCCTCTCCTACCTCATGATGAGAAAAGTCATCTGCTCCATCATCTTTGGAAGTGAGCACATCAATGCCCAGGGGCAACAGGCAGGTGGCCAGCATTTTGGTTTCACAAGAACTACACCCAAGAGTTGGAAGGGACCTGCTGAGCAGCTGGCCAAGTGTCCAGCCCAGCCTGGGTAGGGCTCTTCTCTGACAGCTGACCATCAGCCAAGGTCCTTTGCGCTTTTCTCACATTTGGTTCAAACACGCCACCATTCAGTTCTCTTTCAACGAGCTAAAAACCATCTAAGAAAATGGGTTGGTCTCATGATTAGGGAGCCTGGACACCATAGTTTTAGTCTGGCTCTGAATAAAGGCTCCAAATTGTATCCTGTTTGGAATGATTTCTTTAATCCTCATCCCTTCTACAGTTTCAAGGACAAATGGCCTTCTGGTCATTCTTTACGCTTTCTGTCTACCATACAATTGAAATTGTGCTGCTGAATCTTCAAACACGTTTGCTGAGATATCTTCCAGAACTACCTGCATCCTTTATGAGCATGTGAAGGCTGGGGATCACTTCAACCTTGGGACAGGATTGTACAAAGCAAAGTGCAGACTTTCCATTGGTGATGAGGTCCTGGTGGGCCAACTGGCCCAGATGCCCCAAGGAGCCCATACTGCAGAGAGTAGCTGCCAATGTTAGGTGTGGACAAGTAACTGGCAATTGTGTCCTTTCCAGGTACACACCCACTGGCAGACATGGGACTCCACAGTGCCCCAGGAAAGGTTCACCCAGCCCGTGCTTATCTGACTGCCTGAGACCTGCTAGGGCTACTGCCTTGGAGCTGCAGGGAACCTCAAAGGCGGAGTCTCAAACCTTGTAGGGTGGACTGCCTGTTCCCAAGGTGGCCTTGAACTTCCTCCCCAATGTGTGAGGCATGGTACAGGCAAGTGGGGGCCCAGGGCACTAACGACAAGAGGAACACCCTACCTTCAAGCATCTCTCAGGGCACTTTTTGGGATGGAGTCTCTCACTATGTGGTTTAGGCTGTCCTTGAATTCACTAGGAAACCCAGACTGGCCTCTGACTTGCTGTGATCCCCTACCTCAGCCTCCCAAATGCTGGGATTACAGGTATGTGCCACTAGGCCTGGCCCCTTGGGATATTTAAAGGTGGCTCTCACGTTGGGTCACCTTTGGTGTTTTCTGGCTCCTGCCAGTCCTTACTTAGCAGAAAACTATGAGGAACCTGCACTCTCGGTGTCCCTCAGTGGCTGATACTGAGTGCTGGCCTCACACTCTGAATATACTCTTGCTTTGGGTTCTAGGATAATGTAGGTGAGCGTGCAAAGTATATGCATCCCAACCTTGTGGCTGGAGTGGTGCCAGCAAAAGACTGGAAGCTTAATGAGGACGCTGGACCTCTTTCTACCTCTCCAGCTGCCCACCTCATCCCAGGTGCTGCTGCTCCTCCTGGCTGGGGTGTTGGAAAATTTCAGAACCAAGTTAAGAGAAAAGGATTCCTTAATTCTGAAGACAAAGCTCTGGACACATGCCCAAATGGCATGTATGTGACCTTACTAGTAGCACAGCACGAGGACCGAGTACTCAACTGTGGGGATGCTACCCAGACCTGCAGGGGCCTCTGGACAGCATACATAAAAGCAGTCTAGAATAGCTTTTTAAAGACTTTCACAAAAGTAGGGCAGGCCCTGTAACCTCAATCTTAGCTGTAGAAATTGGCCTTGGTCTCTGATGAAATATTATTTTGTTGGTTTTGGCTCTTTATTCCAACCAGTTAAAAAAAACCCTGAGCTACCCTGGTTGGTCTTGGGGCCAATGAAGATTTAGAAAACATGTAAGGTGTTCATTCAACTTACTGATGAAAAACAGCAAGCTGCAACAGATTCAATTTACCCCATAGGACACCTTGTTCTAATTAGATTCCCTGGCCTTTTCACAAGATACCCATGTGTCACAGGAATGTGGCCAAGTGCTGTCTGGGCACTGACTGCATGCTTGCTAAAGCCAGGTCACTCCCAGCTGCTGAGGCTCTAGAAGGAAAGGGTCTGGGGAGGCCCAGTTGTAACTAGCATCTGGAAGAGAGTGGATCTTAGGTATTCCCTGGCAAAGTAACACGATTCTCTTTTCTTTCTCTGGGCGCCTTGCTTTGCATATTGGAAATTTAGGTATTTTACAGGTGCCTTAGCTGGGTGTGGTGGCAATCCCAGCACTGGGGAGAGGCTGAAACAGGATTGATGAAAGTTTGAGGCCAGCCTGAACTATAATAGTGCCCCTGCCCTTTTTGGAGGCATACTGGGGATTAAAGTTAGGGCCTTCACATTGAGCTACATCCCCTGGTGCCCTCTCCTCTGTTTTCATTCTATTTTATTTTGGGTACTGGGAATTGAATTCTGGACCTTGCACTTGCCAGGCAGGCACTTGTGCCACTAAGCTGTATCCTGGTCCCGCATAACCCACCTCCGTTTTTTACTTTTGAAAATTACTGAATTGCCCTGCCTGTGCTCAAACTTGCAATTCTCCTGTTTCAGAATCCCACAGTGCTGGGATTAGGATTATAGGCACACACCATCATACCCTGCTCCAAGTTTCTTTGTAAAATTGAAAATCCTTGGTCAAGGTGTATTGAGGACTTAAGTTTTTAGAGTGAGATACACCTGTATGCAAGGACAATGCCATTGTATTGGTCCCATTTCTTTATGGAACTGAGGGCTTTTACTTGAGACTCAAGTGTGTACACTGAGAGTGATCTGATCCTGGCTTTCACAGGCCAGCAGAGGCAGAGTCACCAACTCACCTCAACTACCTCCAAGGGGTAGGACCCTAGGTTCCCTAAATGGCAAGGATGTGTATGGGGCAGTGCCCCACACTCTGCAAGGGGTACAGTGAAGTCATGTTTGGATAGCCAAGTAAGCAGCTGGAAAAATCCCTGGAAATGGGAAGAAAAATTTGCTAGGCTTTTGCAAATGGTTCCCACACTTCAAAGAATCTTCCTGAGCTCGGGGGGGGGGGGGGAGAGGTTTCAGACAACACTGGAGAAGGGAAACTGCGCCTGATAATCAATCAGTGTAGCAGAAATAAGGCCATGAGGGATTCCTTCAGATCCAGGAGGACTACTCAGATGAGACCAGGCCTTAACAAGTGGGGCAAGTCCTGCTGACACCACAGCACATCAGCAGGACAATTGTAGTCTACAGGGGCCAACAGGGCTGATGAGCAGATGTCATGGTGATCCAGACATGCGTGGTCTGAGAGAGAAAAAGTCATAGATAAGATGACTGGGCAAAGAGCCAGGCAGTGGCAGAGGGTTCTGTATTTCCAAGAGATGATCCACTGAGTAACTGGATGATGCTAGTCTGGCCAACATGCTCAGAGAGAAAAGACTAACAGAATGTAGTCTCTCTCTCTTGGATCAATCCATGTGTGGGAAATTATTTCTGCAGAAGCAAAATCAAGTGAAGGAAGGGGACAAAAATGGGTTCCAAACTAAAGTAGCCAGTTAGGTTGGAAAATCTTGTCCAAAATGATCTGTGATGCGTAGGGAAGATATACTTATTTCTTTTTATTATGGTGCTTTTATTAAAGTGGTGGTTTCTTTCCTGTTGTTTCTGAGCTTCTTAACAAGTCAAAATAGTAGGGTTGAGGAGGGAGTCCTGAATACTGCTTTCTGCCTACTCAAGTCCCCAAGAGGCCAATCAGCATCACTTGCTGAGGGTAGAAATAGGGCTCAAGAGCTGTTCAGGAGAAAGGGGACCTCCTTCTCAGTCTGCTGCCAGCCTCCAGGCTTCCACTGCATGAAGACTGTCGGTAGGCAAGCTGCTGCCAACCTGGCTGGGCACACTGACAGTCTGCTGACTCAGAGGCAGGGGGAGCTGGTGACCTACACAGCAAAGGCAGAGGGTTGTTTCACTGGGAGAGGAGCACACCAGAAACCCATGGAGGCAACAGCTCGGACAGACTGCCTGTTTTCAGAGAATGTCACACTGGTTCCACCAAGGACACAGATGGCAAGTCCTAGGGAGGCTGGGGGGAGTTGCTTGGATCCTTCCTGTTGCTGCTTCATTTCCTGCTGATGACCCAACAGCTACATGTTCCAACAGCCAAACCCCATGCAATGATCTGTTGTGTAGAATGGTCCTCAGGGTTAGTGGAGTTGGGCTCAGAGTCCATTGGTGTCAATGGCTGTCACAGAGGCAGGTGTTGAGGAACGTGAGGTGGTGGCTGAGGTCTTGTCCAGGGCTGGGCTTGGCACACTGCAGTCAGTGGACCTGACTGAGGAGCTCCTCCCTCCGGGCAGCAGTGGCCGGTTCTGGTTGTGGGGACTCTGACCATGAAGGCTCTGGCCACAGAGGCGGTGGTGCCGCTCCCAGTCCTTGTGTTGGCAGAAAGAGCCGCAGTACCGTGCAATATTGCAGCCACTGCATGTCTCACTAGCTTTGCGGCCACAGTTCCAGCAATTCTGCAAGACAGAAGCATAGGTTAGTGGTTGCTGGGATCAAGTCGTAGGCTCCTCATTTATCAATTGTCACTTACATGGTAGAGCTGGGGTTTGACACTACCTACCTGTGGCCGAATTCTGCCTTTCTTGTGGTTTAACATGGACATTCTTCCACTCAGTGCCCTTTACCTGTACAATAGGAAAACTAGCACCCTGCACACGACACACCCAGAGGCAACGTGAAGTCGCTGCAGCTGCACTGAGGTCAGAGGTCAGGGAGCCCAGCACCGGCATCAACATGCGCTGAGTGATGGGAACAAGACCCTCCCACGGGAAAGGGGCAACCAAATGGACGACATGTTGGATTTGGGCAGGACAGCCCTAACTCCATAAGGAAGTGGCTTCAGTTGGTTGCTCCCCTTGCTGAGTGGATTGGTGGGATCTGCTTGGACTGGGCTGCACCCCTGGCCGGTACCCAGTGGGTCATTACAAATTAATTCCCTGAGCTCGGCACATACTGACACAGTGAAGGCCCACAAAGGTTGACTGCCCCAGAGGGGAGGAGCCAGTGCACACTGCACTTGCTTGAACTTTAATCTCTGATAGCCAACTAAAGAGGGCAGAAACCCCCCAGCCTGCGCGCTCTAGAGGAACTTTAACCAACAAGAAAAGGGGTTGGGAATTGCACTATACACTTGAATGGAAGGAACTAAAAACATGACGAGACACAGAAATAAGAAAAAAACCCCAGTCCCCAACCCTGGGAGTACTGATCCAGGAGAGGCAAATACAAGAGAGATTGAGGGCAACAAACATGCAACATCAAACACAGCGTCAGCGGACATAAAGAGATATCTTTGGGACCTCGTAAACGAGATCAAAACTGAAATATTAATCCAAATTAAACAAGAGATAAGTAGATTAATAAAAGAAAGGCTGGGCACCTCTCAAGAAGACACAGACAGAAGAATGAAGGAACACAAAAGGAGAGAAATGTTCACTGAAGAATATAAAGCAAACCTAGAATTCATGAAGCAGATTCAAAGAGATTACCAGGAAACTACAGACTCCATAGAAAGTTGGCAAAACTGCTTGAAAGAAACCAAAGATAGACTATCAAAAATTGAACACAGGCTTACAATGTGTGATTGTGAAAGGGAAGATCTCTTAAAAATAACAAGGGAGCAGGCAGTAACAACTGGAGGACTAGAGGACGACAAGAGGATCTGTAACTTAAGAATAAAGCATGTGAATGAAGAAGGAGTCAAAACAGAGGAATTGCAAAGGCTATTCACAGAAATCATTAAGGAAAACTTCCCAAACACAGAAAAAGGAAATGATATGCAGAAGTATGAAGCATACAGAACTCCAGCCACCTACAACCAAAACAGAGCTACACCCAGACACATAATAATCAAGATCCCAGAAATTCAATATAAGAACAGAATATTAAAAGCCATCAGAGAAAAGAAACAGATCACCTATAAAGGAAAACCCATCAAAATCATGGCAGACTTCTCGACACAGACCATCAGGTCAAGAAGAGCT
>PVJX010027779.1:0-24571 GCA_004027295.1 Dolichotis patagonum | reverse complement strand
TCAGGCCAGTAGCATCACCAGCTACCTGCAGGTCTGTCAGACAATGAGTCCACCTTGGCCCACACCTGCTGGGTCAGGGTCCGCCCCAAGGCTTTCTGAATGTGTTGCAGCAAGGTCTTGGGGCTGACAGGAGAAGGACCGGGCACCTGCCAGACATTTTTAGCACAGAGTCAGTCTCCTGAAAGTACTTGCCACTGGTTTTGTCAGAGGATTGCAAAGTGTCCCTAAAAAAGACGCCCATCAAGGTTCTGATGCTTCAAGCCCCTGCTGCACCCTGCAAGGGTTGAAGCACAAAGTCATTCATGACTTCAGGCACAGAGAATGTGCTCTCTTTTTGCAGAGAGGAAAGTGTTGCATAGAACACTATGTACTTACTCTACTGCAGCAAACCCTGAAAACTCCCCCACACAGATTGGCTATGTCACACGCTCACCTGCAGGGGGCAGCAGAGCAGAGCGATTCGGGGGCTCACGCTCAACAGTTCCGAAACTTGGCCCTGCCACCCAAGTGCCTCAGCCAGAGCTACTCAGCTCTAAGCCTCAATTCTCCACCTGCACACAGGGAATACTAGCAGGGCTTACTTCATGGGGCGACATGAGGACTGAATGAGAGCAGCCATGCAGAGTACTGGGCACAATGCCTCGTGCATGAAGTCTTAGCAATGTTCAAACCTAGGCTGTCTGACCCCAGAGCTTCTACACCATGTGCTCACTTAGGGTCCCACCATTCTGCACAACCCTGAACTACATGTGTGTGCTCGTGTGCCAGAGACTATGCTGTCTTTTCATAAAGATACGAAATAATTACAGATGGTCTTAGTTTTAAGGGTGCTCGGGGATGATCAAGTCACTTTACAGATGGGGAAACTGAGACCTAGAAAAGCCAACATGCTCACTCACAGCAAGAGTTAGTGCTCTGCAGCTACATACTCTAAGAAAACCACAGGTAAATGTCTTTGGGTTCTGGTTTCCCCAGTGCACATGGACATCAAGGTCACACAGGCAATCACAGAGCTGGGGAAGGCCAGTGCTTCTGGCCCTCCCTCAGCAACTGTGCTAAGCTCAGTGAATGTCCCTAGGAACCTGGAATTAAGTGCTGAGACTTCCAGATGCCTGCTACTTCTGAACCCCTTATTAGCCCCTGCTTCTGTCATTAAATCCAAATAAAACATCAGGATACAATGGCAAAGCTGATGATAATAGGTATCTATGCAAAGGGTGGGGTGGGGGAGCGTGCTATCCCAGAGTTCACATCCTTTGGACTCAAAGGATATGAGAGAGGACTTGAAAAAACATTTACCTTTGGAAGAATAAGTAATTAACAAGCCAGAATTGAGGTCAGGGAAAGTGGAAAGGGAGGAGCAGCTACTACAGTGAAAAGTCCTGAGTACAAGAGGAACAGACAGAGTACGTGTGTGTGCGCGTGCATACAAGTGTTGCAGGTGGGAGGAATCCTATTCCTCCTTGAAAATTCCATCTGTAAGAAAAACCAGCTTCAAGAGAGCAGCAGGGAAAGAAGGAGACAAGAAAGCAAGCAGCAAGGCTTTGTATACAGTCACTGTTCTTTCACTGATCTGTTCAACAAATGTGTACTGAGCCTCTTCTATGTGCCAGGCGCTGACATTGTTTGGTGTAGGGTAACAGTAAGATGCACGCAAGTCTTTTCCTGGCTGTCCTGATCTGTCATTGTGCTGGAAAAATGGCACCGCTAGGTTTTTATTGCATCTGCTTGTTTACAAGTCAAAAGTGGAAGAAAGGTAGTGCTATGGGAGCACAAAAAGGGACACCGAGTTAGCCCTTATCTTGATCTCCAGATCAATCCACTCATCCACTGGTGCATCCATTCACTCACCTATCAATTAATCCATTAATCCATCCATCTATACACATATACATACACACACACACACACACGTATCCATCCACCCATCCACCCATCCACTCACCCTCCACCCAACAATTGATCTTTCCATCCATCTATTCACCTACCCAGCCAGCCACTGACCAATCCATCACCTATCCATCTAGCCATCCATTCATTTGTCCATCCATCCATCCATCCATCCATCACCCATCTATCCAGCCATCCATCTGCTTTTGTTAATGTTTTAGAATGTTCTATTTTTACCAGCAGAGAAGTGAAAGTCAAAGTAAACAGTTGATCCTGTAAATAATCATTATTTCTGGGAAGATGCCAGAGGGTAGGTTTCTGTTCAGAAGAAAAAGAAAGCTTAGAGAAGCCAAATCCTATGCTCTAAGGTCCGTACAAGGTCAAGAACAGAAACTAGCCTGCTCCCTCCCCTCCCTTTCCCTGCTCAGATGCAGCCTGCCAGCGTGCCCTAGAATTCACACGCAGAGGCACTGTACCGTTTCTTAAATTGTTTGTTTTGCTTTGATTTTACTCCTATCCTCTACAGTCAAATATAGGACTAACTATTATACATGCTGCTCTTCTGTAATCTTCCTTAAGGCCAAAAGACTTTAAGGAGGATTACTGATTGGCAGAAGAAAAAGTCTGGAAGAATTAACAAATTAAGCGATGGCACAAATTTGCTTTTATACTCTCACTGTCTAAAGTAAAAAACAAAGTATTTTGGATATGCAGAAAATGGGACTGAGGGACCTTGCGCAAGCCCTAGAACATCAAGTCGTCCAGGGAAAGCATTTTTTATATATGTGGTTTTCGTAGTCGTGCACACTGGCCAAAGTGTAGTTTGTATCAGAGAATGATTATATAATTACTCATCCCAGTTTACATTTCCTTCTGAAATGTGCCCTGAAAGGCATTGGGAAGAGTGTGGAACCAATGCACCCCAAAGGAACTCCATCTGCAATCTTGTTTAAGGACGGTTAACTGGCAGCATTAGAGTGATTCCTGACAAAAAAGCTTCTCCGGGATGCTCACTGCATATTTCCATGATGGAAAAAAAGCGTAGTTTCCTAATGGTGCACACCCATGGGCAGCTGAGTGGTGTTGAAAAGTGATCTCATGACATCACTTAGGAGCCCTCTGCACCACGCACAGGACTATTGTAGGAAGTCTCATCAGGAGACCTAGGACGAGGCCTCCAAGCAGAGGTACACAGGCCGCCGATTAGCTGCTGTCTAGATGCAGTGCCCCGAGGACTCTCCTCATATTCATTCCACAGACTTGGACAGAGACGGGCCCAGCCACACAGCCAGCAGTGAAGGAAGCTGCGACCTGAACTCGTAAGTCTGAGCGCTTCTAATAACAGGGAACTCGCCAGCACTTATGAAATCCCACTTCGACCTTTACAGCAGATTTAGGCTCGTGATAAGAAATAAATTTCTGAGTGCTCCCAGGCACTGAGAGTTGGAAGTGAGCTCTGTTCTGGAAAATGACAATTACGGCACTGATTTTGGAATCAGGAAATCAAGGAGAAATAAAAGAAAGAAAAAGCCCGCTTAGGAGTGTGTCCAATGAGAACCAACCCTTGGATCTGTTTACCCCAGAACTCTCAGTTAAAATAAAATCATATACAATCATATACAGTGGATAATTTTATAAAATAGAACTGTAGCTGCTTTGCTTAGCAGAGTCCAAGCCCAACACCCTAACTGTTCTGTGCACACCTGTCGTTCCATGGCACCAATCCTTGCCGCTCCAAGAGGCACAGTAAGACACTGGTAGGAATTCTTTTCCTCACTGCAGAGATGAAAAAGCCTCAGACCAAAGGGCAGGAACCCAGCAAATCTCTCTCTTGGTCCTTATGAGAGACAGTCTAGAACCCTCATACATTTGCCTGTAGGATTTGGGCAGCATTTCTCTTTACACTTTAATTGTCTTTAACATCCCAGGACTACCAGTTGCATGTAATAAAAGGTGGTGTTATTGTTAACAATAATGGCTAATTCTTCTCAAGAGCTAAGCCAAGGTTAAACATCCTCCTAAATATTTAACAGGTACAAATGTGTTTAAACCCCATGAGATGGTACTGCATTATTATTTCCCCATGTCACAGAGAGGGAACTGAGGCACAGAGGTTAAATAACATGCCTGTATACAAAGGAACCAGCACAAACCCAGGCCAGCCTGTACTGAGCTTGTGTACTCACCAGCATTCCACACACCACTTCCTGTGCAAAAATAATAAGAAGTTAGAAAAGAACAACCATCCATTATCCCACCTCCCAGCAATGCCCACTGTCAATTGGGATATAATCTTGTTGGCATTCCTTGCTGAGACTTCCAAAGGCCAGCCAACTCTTGCTGAGAATTTCATTTCTGGCTCAGATGAAGTCATTTTCTCTTACGGGCGTTGCAATGAGAGTACCTGCGATCTGTCTGATTTCTTTAGGAGATGATATGTAGGAAGCAACACTAGAAGCAAAACAAAGCGCTAACCCCATCCAATCACCATCACACTGCTCAGCACTCTCCACTCAGAATGGTTTGGTTTTGAGGCCAACAGCCTCCCTACGATGCTCTTCCCTGCTGGACATGAGAGGACATGCTCCGCTGGGTACTCCTTCTGCCTGAGCATGCCACGGTGCCAGTAATGCAGGATTTGTCCATGCAATGTCCCCATCCAGAAGACTCAGTTTACTCCCAGAACAAAGAGCCTCAGGCTGCGGCAGCCACCAGCCCACTTGGGTTGCCTGTAAAGGTGCATATTCCTAGGCTCCCCTAATCTGGAAATTCTGTTCCATCAGGCTCTAAGTCATCCCTACGTCTATATCAACAGATGAGTCAGGTGAGCTGCCAAGCACTGATAAGAAATTCTGGCTGACGGCTGCCCCTAACACTGGGGAGCACAAGGTGACAGCTGACACCTTCATCCCGTTGTTATTCAGGGGGAAACTGAAAGAAAACTTAGTTTTGTTTTCTTTGGTAGCACGTTGAGCCCTCAAGGTTACCCTACAATACTGTTTTATTCTTTCCGAAAATGAATTAGTCATGCATTATGGTTACTGTGGTGACTGTCAGAGGACAGCAGGCAAGCACTGAAGACTGTTTTACCATGACTTTAGTTTAGCAGAATCTAAACCACAAAGTCATGACAGGAAGTGCAACTTACATCGCTGAGTGTTTACTGTGTGGTGGGCGTTGCTCTAGGGCTTTCCAGAGAGCCGCATAATCCTTAGGAGCCTGGGACACAGGAACTATTCCATTTCACAGGTGGGGCAGCTGAGATACAGAGGTTAAGTGACTTGCTCAGGGTTGAACTGGTAGGAAGGAGTCAAAAACTGAGGAAAATCTGATCTACTCCTCAGATTCTGGAGACCATGACCTTGGCCATCAAGAACATAGCTACATCCTTCCCATGGCTTTCAAAGGCTACATGATCGACCCACCACACGCCTCTCTAAGCACTCTCCTGAAAATCTCTACTCTTCCTCCCCACCTGCTCCAGGCATTACTCTGCACAGAGCTAAATATGCCCCATCCTCCCTCTACCCTCAGGGCCGTATTCTGGTTTTCTTTCCACTAGACTTCTTCCACTTTGCAATGGACTGAATGTTTCTAGAGCCCTCAAATTCATTGCTGAATCCTATGTGATCCTATTACTGGGCTCTACGGGGAGGTCATCAGCTCATGATGGTAAAGTCCTTATAAGGGGCTCAATCCCCCACTACAGTTGGTATGAAGAGGACAGTGGTCTTTGCCCTTTATTTTGGAAGAGGCAGACAGTCATTGTCCCATATTCTCCATCAGGGTCTGAAGATCCTCTTGGGAAACCTCAGCTTCTCACAGTTCTAGAGAATGAAAGTCCAGGATCAAAATATGGCAGACTCAATGTGAGGTGGGGTCCCTTTTTTTTTTTTTTTTTTTTTTTTGGTTTGTATACAGCTTCATCTTCTGGTCATGTCTTTGTGTGGTGGGAGAGGTAAGTGAGCTCCTTTGTCCTCTCTAATGGACTAATGTCATTCACATGACCTCATCAGCCTTCAAAGGCCATACCTCCTAATAGGATCACAGGGGAAAGGGGACTAAGGTTCAACCTGTGCATCTGGTGACACTAACATTCAGTCTGCAGCAGCCATTCTAGCGGTGACTTAAAGGAGACTGTTGGGTGTCCCAGCGTTGGAGATGGGCTGTGTGTGAGCAGTCTGCCACTGCAGATGCTAAGATGCCACTGAATGTCCACAAGAGGACTTGGAGGTGGCAGCAGGAGACAGAGGCAGGGAGAGCCCAGATTGTGATATGGGCTGGGCTCTTGTGGAAGGAAAGAGAGAAGGAAAAGGAGGAGAAGGAAGAAGAGGAAGAGGAGGAAGAGGAAAGGGAAGAGAAAGGAAAAGGAGGAAGAGGAGAAAGACAAGGGGAGAGGAAGGAGGAGGAAGAGGAGGGAAAAGGAGGAGAAAGAAAGCAAGACAGAAGGATGAGGGAGAAGAGGCAGAGGAAAAAGAAGGGCAGGACAAAGGAGAGGGGAGGAGGAGAGGATGAGAAAGAAGAGGAAGAAGACAAATAAAATGAAAAAAAGAGGAGGAGAAGGAGGAGAGGAGGAGCCTAGGATGGCAGTGCAGGCCTCAGGACGTTTTGAGCAGGCCTCTGGGAGTCCTGGAGCAATGGATGCCAACTGGAGGAGTGCTGGGCCCTGCAGAGATGGGGTTATCTTATCTTACAAGATACCTAAGTCTGGAGAGTACAGGAGTCAGTGCAGGGTGGTGCTCTGTGTGCACCGGGAAAGAGGCGTCTGGATGCTGTGGGAACCCAGAGGAGACACCCCAAAATGTACCGGGGTGCAGCCATGACTGGGAGGGGAAGGATGTGTGCATGCACTCAGCAAGCAGTGTGCTGTAGCCTGTTCTGGCTGCTGTTACCAGTGAGCCACAGGCTGGGTGGCTCACACAAAGGACACTTATTTCTTGTGCTTCTGCAGGCCGTAGTCTGCATTCAGGCTGTCCACATGGCCCAGTTTTCCCTCGAAGAGATTGCTGGCTTTTTACTGCATCCTCACACAGCAGAAAGACAGACACCACTGGGAATTTGTTAAAGCAGCTGGAATGGGATGAAACACCAGGGCACCTAGAAGACTGAACGGTGAAAAGGACACAGGACAGTGCTTCTCCATGTCCATCTCACAAGGCTCAGAGAGACCCACATAGTAGCAGAGACAGGGTCAGGGGTGAATCGAGGCACCAAGCACCATCACCGCTGCACCACAGAATAACACTCGACTATGGGCAGCCGGTAACTGCTCACTCTCAGCCTGCGCAGCATCAGACCAGCCAGTGGCCTGCATTCCAGGGAGCTGCGGCAATCCGGCTTGGACCAAGCGGCAGGGACTGGCTTGCTCCGAATCAAGACCACCTGCTCCCTGTCATCTGGCAGCTTCACTCGGCTGCCCACTGGGCTGCCTGCCCTGCACAGCAGGCCATGGGAATATGCCGTGTACACATGACAGAGCACCAGGGCCGGGGGCCAAGGTCAGGCAGCAGAGTAATGAGAATGGGCGTGCACGGGCTCAGGGAGGAGCACAGCCACAGCGGGAGCCACCTCAGTCACCTCTCACTCCAAAGACAGGGATACTCTACTCTCTGCACCCCCTCAAACAGCCCAGGCTTCTGGGCGAGGTCCCTAAATGACAGGAGACACAAACATCTCTTCCACTGGCTGACAGTCAGCAAGAACCAAGAGAGTCTCCGGATCTTGTATATTTAGCCCCGTGGAGAATCTGGGATTCTGCCTCTCCCAAAATAAAGGGCAAAGGTCACAGGAATCAACAACTCAGGTACACGTAAAAGACACCTCTCCACGAGGCAGAAGACACTGTAATTTGGAATTAACCTGAGCCTTTGCTGTACCGCAGAACACAGAACACCTGCAGGCAACCTGCTCTAGTTCTTTATCTTCCAACCACTGATTCCAAAAAACAGGGCTGCTTTCCATTGTGGGGGTGTTTTGTTTTGGTTTGTTTTGTTTTGTACCAGGAATCAAACTCAGGACCTCGAGCTTGCCAGGCAGGTGCTGTGCAAGTGAGTTATGTTCCAGCAAGGCCTGCCTTTTATACCTAAGGTCCTCGCACCATTTTATGGGACGATGTCAACATCTCAAAGTCCCTGAAATGCTTTCTAAAGAGGGGTACGCTGTTACTTTTTGACCTCAAAGATGCTCTACCTCCATCCCCTCCCACTCTAAAGCTTCAGAAAGCTAATCCTTGAGTGTTCCTGGCAAAAGTAGCACTCTGGTCATGTGTCTGCGTGATGGAAATGCACCGAAGCCTCTTTTTTAAATTATCATTTTCTCATCTGTCTCTGGATTTTTTTTTCTTAAAGCCATTAAACGAGTGCACATTTGCTGCGTTGCAGCTGAAAGTGCAAGTCTGCATTTAAAAATAAAAATAAAGAGACTGCACAGTCGCAGCCTCACTTGGATCAGCAAGATTTGTCTGGATGTGCCAGAGGAAAGAAATTTTTTTTCATGTCCTGTGATTTTGCAGCCATTTAAATTTTATTAGCAATTACCAAGCCCGTTACCACTGACTACATCTTGCAGTTACAGCCGAGTCCTGGCAATGAGACTGTGCCTGAGCAACAGGGGCTCAGGTAGACCCCAATACACTTCTTCCAGAGACATGGGGACACGCGCCTCCCCAGAGCAAAGCGAGGTTTCATTAAGATTCTGTTCCTGGAAGCAGGAAAAGGCAGCACACAGTGCTGATAATAATGGAGCTCGCTGGAAGTAGGGCCGAGGACGGGCAAGATGGAATGAGGCTGATATTTGTGCAAAGAGTTCATTTAGAAGATGACTTTAAGATAACTCCATGCCACCAAGTTCTTGGCTGATGACAGGCTTGGCATGTAAATTGATGGTTCCAGGACAGCAGTGGCAAGCCCTGAACTTCAGCTGCCACCTACAAGGGATGGAGGGAGCCGGAAGGAGCTTGGTGGGACTCTGATAGGTCCCATTCCAAGGCCCCCTCACCAGCGGAACAGGGCCAGAAGGGCACTGGAAGAGACGTATCACAGGGATCTCTGCTTGAATAACAAAGTAAAACTCTCGAACAAGTGGGAGATTTAGTGACTTTGAAAATGAAGAAGTTGCTCTTCTCCAGGAAGACTCTAAATTAAATAAGTTCCTCTCAGTTTTCCCCTCGTCCACTGGAAGCCTTATCTCCACAGACTCGACCAACTTCCTTCCCAGTGAGATAGTCTGGGGTCTTCTGTCCCAATTCCAAGGGAGGGGGCACCAGGCCCCTGGCAGAAAGTCTTCCTCTCCTAACCTTCTAGTCAGTGGGGACCAGTTGGCTTGGAGCACCCCCATCCCAGGTGAACCCCATCTTACTTCTCAGAACCAAGTGTCACAAGGTCCTGGTGTTGTGTTACCTAAACACAGTCAAGGGAAGGAGAGATGCTCATTTGTGCCTGAATATCCACATTATTTCTAAAATAGAACAGTCCACATTCCTTAGCTTAGACAACTGATAGGGAGGGAGAATCTATGACCCATCATCCTGCCCAACTGGATGCCCAAAGTAGCCAGAAGAAGACTGAAACTGTGACTACCATGGGGTGTGGGTAGGATCAGGAATGCTCCCCACCCACGCCTTATATACTCGGAGGCAGGGCTTATGGAAGGTGACTGGATCACGCGGTGCTACAGCTGACCTGCTGCTAGGAGGTGGGACTTAGTTGGAGGAGACTCGCTGCAGCCGGGAACCGGAAGGGTTGATCTCCTTTCCTTGCAACTTTCTTCTCTCTCTGCTTCCTACCTGCCATGATGTGAGCAGTTTTCCTCCCCTCAGACCCTCCCACCATGACCTTCTTGACTTGGACCCAGCTGAGCACAGACTAAAACTGTGAGCCAAAATAAATGTGTCCTCCTTTAAGCTGTGAGTGTCAGGTGCTGTATCCCAGCAAAGAGGACGGTCACTAAGACACCTGAAGATTCCCCATTATGGGGAACTATACATCCCTGGGGAAAAGAGAAAACAGGAAAGCTGATTTTACTAAGTGCCAGCAAAGCATCAGACATTAGCACTCTTGTGCCTATCCTCATGCTGTTCCTTCTCACACCTGCTCCCACTTCACAGATAAGGAAACTGGGGCTCCAAGAAGGGAAGTGACAGAACAGGAATGGAAACCAGAAATACGATCTCACCATCCATCAGAAAATAACTAATGTTCATGGAGTGCTTACTATGTGCCAGCTGCTGTGTGAAGAGGTTTCAAGTCTTAAGGTTATTCTGTCTTCCCCCAAATCCATGAAGGAAACTGAGGCAAAGTGCCTTGTCCAGGTCATATAGCTCTGATGCATGCAGGGCAGTGCCAGAGCCAGGTCCCTCCCACCATGCACCTTGCCCCTTCCCTGCCAGCACAGCCCTCTACAGAAAGCACACACTTGGTGGATTAATCTGTTTGGAAATGTTCAGCACCCTTGGTGGAAACATCGAATGCTAGGAATCACAGAAAGTTATTGTATTTCACTGAATCTAAGATGCCACCAAGGCAAAGCCTGCCACTATTTTATGTACAACTAAAAAAGAAAATGCTCTGTCAGTTAAACTAAGAAACTATGTCTTCTTAGCCCATCAGGAAGTGTGGCTGAACATGTGCATCCTGGAAATAAAGACACACTAAAGGCCTTCTCAGGAGCAAGCTGGGGAGATGCAGGGAAGACACAGAGGGGACAGGGTTCTCTGCAAATGCAGAAAGGATTTCTTTTATGCCAAATCTGACTTTCGAAGAAAACCCGATGATCCCAATTTTTATGTGCAAGCTCCCAGTTCATAAGCGTTGGCAGCTAAATCATCTTTTCAACATCCCTGGGTGGGGCAAACACCACCAGCTGCAGCCCAGTCTGGCAGGAAACCCAGTTGGAAGCCCCCCAGCTCCCAGGCAGGGCTGGAAGGCAGAAATCCAGCTGACATTGTGCTTGGGCTACAGCATCTTATCTACCCCACAGCCAAGAACGGGACAGCAATTGCACAGGCTGCTACACACTCACTAGTATTAAGAGGATCTTTCACTAAGACGATGGCCCAATCAAACCACCAGGTAAAGAGAAAAGAAAGTAAATATAGCCTTTCAAAAAGTGCGTATATGGTTATTTACTTTCTAAATAAATCCCTATTCTCAGGCTTCCCAACCACTCCCATTCTATGGACACACATGGTCCTGTTCCATAACCATGCTATACAGGAAGAGGTAAAACAAATAATGGAACACTCCTAGTACGTGCAGCAAGAATCTTTGCCCTACGGGGCTCACATGGAGCCAAATTTAAGCCCCGGTCTTTGACGGGGAGCGTCATCTCCTCAACGCTCACCCAGAGCACGTGGTTAACTAGTGAGCGTCCCAGGATCTGTCAATGTGACTGTGTTTGGAAACAGAGACTTCGTTTTTCATCTGGTTGTGTTCTGTTCTAGGTTTTGGTTCTGGGGACTGAACTCAGAATCTTGCATTTCCCAGGCAGACGCTGTGCTCCTGTGTTTCATCAAGTCAAAGGCAGGTCCTGATCCAATGACAGCAGCTTCACAGAGAGGAAGACACGTGGACAGGCATGCTCAGAGACACACAGCCAGGCACCCAGGACAAGGACCACGAGATGATGGAAACAGACTGGAATGTGCCCTCCTGGGCATCGCCAGCAACCACCAGAAGCCAGGGTTCGGCGAGGAGGGACCTTCCCGGGACACCTGTTGACCCCTGGCTTTGGATATCTATCCTCCAGAACTGAAGAAGTGCTCCTACTTTTTCTGCTATCCAGTTTGTGGTATTTTGTTATGGAAGCTCTGAGAAACTGTTAAGCCCAAGAGTGACAGCACTTTTGTCCTTCTCTACCTAGTAAAAAATTACTAGTGTCCAAAAGAAAAAAAAAAAAAAATCTAGCCGAAAAAGCCTTTTAGAAAAGTTTGTATCAGGCCAAATTCATGTTAAGTCAAGTGTAGCCAGACAACCTGGAACTGGTACCTGCCAGATGCCTACCTGCAAATTTATGATTCCAACCTCAGAACTGAAGGACTCCTCTCGATGTGGGCTCTGAGGCATGAAATGCACATCTGGGGTGGAAAAGGGGGTCTGGAAGGCAGTCACAGGCCTTCAGTAAGACCACAGGGAGCAATGCTGGTTTCCAGCCAGTGTAGAGAGGGTGGAGAGGACCGTTCACCCATGAAGCCAGAAAAGGCCATGGAAGCCATGAAGCAAGATGCTGCCACCAAAATCCACTTAGGTAATTAATGGGGCAGGGCTCCAGCAGAGCTGAGGACATCCGGACTGCAGCCATTCGAGCGTGTGCAGGCCGGATGCAGGTCCATTAAGGTTGGGGTTCGCAGAAAGAATGCAGAAGAGGCTCCTCCAGGCCTCACCCTCTACTGCCTGGTTCACCTTCTGACTTGTATACCTGTTTCACCTCTTCGGCACCAGCCTGGGCATGTGGCTGGCTCTTTGATGCTCTCAGTCCAAGGAGAAGTTTAAGAGCACTGCGGACTGATATTCCAGACTCGCTCAGTGTTCTCTGTAGCAGAGGCTCACACACCAAGTGAGGGCAGCAGTAGGCTCAGCATCGCACCAGGCAGGGATGCCACCCGCGTAACGGTTCGAGGGGACAAAGCCAGTTCGCACTCACTGAATGCTTCACTTCCACCCAGCCCCCAGCCACAGGCCTCCGACGCCTTAGCTCCTGGATGCACAGAGCTGACCTACATACTCTATGCCCCGAGAAACGGTACCTATTATACAAGATCAGCTCCTTTCCAACAGGAAAGTGGCCGGGACACATCACTTATTAGATGTTGTAAATATCTCCCCTGGACCAGGTGCTGTTATGACCCCATTTCATAGATGTGGAAATGGGTGCGCAGAGTAGGTAAAACAAGGCCTCATAGGTGAATAAATCAAGGCTGGAGAGAAGCCAGCAGAATCTTGCCCCAAACTCTTTTTTCTTAACCATGGGGCTCATGGTTTTTTCATCTGAGATGAAAGAAATTAAGTGAAGGGCAAGGGAGGTGCCTGAAATTACCTGAGACATTTAAAAACAAATACACAAATAAACAACTGGCTTAATTAGAAAAGAGCATAGTTGTATACACACGGGTCTTGGGTTTCCTCTGGGGCAGGAATGCCAGAGAAGGATATATCTGTAGGGTTGATAGTGTTGAGTAGACTCAGCACTACACCCCCACATAGGTCTCTAGACTCTTCTGAGGGCCAGTTTCTATCTTCCAAGGCTCAACTCCTTTGAGAGCCTTTGGAATTCAGCACCTCACAATGGCTTGCAGGAGCCCAGCCCTGCAGGAAAAGAGCCACTTTTCTCAGAGAGCAAGACTGACGCCCCAGGGGAAACAAGGCACACGGAGGGTTAGTAAGCGAAGATTCAAGCTGGCACGGTGGGCCTACCTGTAATCCCAGCAAAGTGGGAGGTAGAGGTAAGAGGATCACATATTTGAGCTCAGCCTGAGTAACTTAGTGAAACCCTGCCTTAAAATAAAACAAAGCAGCTGGAAAGGTAGCTCAATGCGAAGGCCTTATGTTCAATTCCCAGAACTGTGAAAGAGAGAGAGAGAGAGAACATAAAGAAGAAAACCAATCCAATGGGCTAAGGCAGACTCACAGGATCTCAAATCCCAAGAGGCTTTAGTGGTCCCTGGATAGAAGCAGTGTATTCCTTTCCCAGGAGTGCATTACAAAGTACCATAAACTGAGAGGCTGTTCTCTCACAGCTGTGGGAGCTGGATGTCTGGGATCAAGGGGTCAGCAGGGCCGTGCTCCCTCTGAGACCCCGGAGAGAACCCTTCCTGCCTGCCTCTTCCCAGCTTCTGCAGGCAGCTGCCAGCCCCCAGTGCCCTCTGGCCCACAGCTGCGTCACTCCAACCTCTGTCCCTGTTGTCACACAATGCTCTTCCCTCGTGACTATATTATCTTCTTATGAGGACACCATTCGGATTGGAATAAGGGCTCACCCTCCTCCAGTTAAGGTTGCACCTTAACTAACCGTATCTGTATTGACCCCATTTCCAAATAAGGTCACAATCTGAAACACTGGATGTGACTTCAACATGTTTTGGGGAAACATAATTCAACCCATTACAGTGTGATCCTTACTTTGAGAGGGTTAAAGGAGAAAACAGAAGCAGGCTGTCAGTGGAAAACATCCCGGAACACAGCGGTAGGGTGCGCGTCGCTCACCATGCCCGATTGGTTCCATGCTGAGACCGCAGGGAAGGATCCAGGACTCTCACCCTGCCGAGTCACCACTCCTCACCACTCCTCTACATCCGTATCCCCATTTCCTCTTCTTAGAAGAACTAGCAGACGACCTCATTTTAACAGGACTACCTCCATAAAACTCCATCTCCACCCAAGGTCACTTCCTGAGGTACTAAAGCTAGGACTTCAACCCAGGGATCCCACAGGGGGCACAATTCAACCCAGAACGATGTTACTGAGATGCTTCTGTCTACGCACAGCTGAAGTGGAGGACTACACCTCACAGCAGCCGCATCCCACAGCGCTTTGACAGATTGCATCCCGAGGCACACACACCTGCAGTCCATCCTGCTCTTCAAGAAAAGACAGAGCAGCCTGAGGAAAGAAGCAGCTTTCTGATTTGCAGGAGCATCTCACACACGGAGCCAAGTGTTATGAGCTTTGGTGAAATAGCAGGATTCCTGTGAAGGCCAGAAAGGACAGGCAGTAGTTCCTTGGAACTCAGCTACTGCATCTTTGCTAAGCAGCACTAGGCTGTGGGACACCACCTAGACACAGGAGTCGAGGAAGAGGACGAAAATAGGAAAGAGAAATTGCATTTCCTCTCCTTTTGCTCTTCTTGGGGATCATGATTCCAACCCTGTTCTTCTGCACAATCTTGCGGATATCTGTACCACCCTGGAGCAATAAGAAGGCATGCTTAGGCAACAATAAAAGCACATAAATTTCAAATTCCACATTTTGCATCTACTTTTCCATATCTCTGCATTTGGAAAGTCAAAAATTTTTATCATTTGATAAGGTCTTTCAATTTATGCTCCCTACACACACACATACACACACACTCCACACACTGCCATAAATGGCTTGAGACTTTTAAAAATCTGAGTAAGTTTGGCCAAAGACATCAATTAATATATTTTTCCAAAAGAAAAGATGAACCACTTTGTGAGGAAGATCTCAAATACTCAAGATGTCTCCACCATTTTGTTAGGACACACAGAGGTGATAGCCAAATCCAGCACAGAACAGGAAGGCGAGCTTCAGGTGCTTGGCTCTGTGTCAGGTGTGGGTCGTAAGAATTGGAAGAGCCTCTCTATTACAGCATGGCAGTGACAAAAGTACAGCTTCTGTGAGCAAAACATTTCAGAGGCTCACAGGGTTCAAGGCCGCTTTAAAAATCATTAACACAGAAAAACACTATCGACATTTCTAAAAATAAATTTTTTTAAAGCAAGTTTGTTATTGCTATAGTTTGAAGCTTGAATGTCCCTCCCAGACCTATCTGGAAAAGCTCTGGGGTGTCCCACTGGGAGGTGATGGCACCTTCAACTGGTAGGGCCTGGTGAGAGGTCTTGAGGTCATTGGTGGAGTGTACCTGAGAGGGATTATGAGACCCCAGGCTCTTTTTCCTTGCTCTTTTTGCTTCTTGGCCACACAATAAGCAGTTTTGCTCCACGGCATGATCCCACTATGATGAGTCGCCTCACCACAGGTCCAAAGCAAAAGGGCCAACATATCATGGACTGTTATGGTTTCTGTTTGGGTGTCCCCCCAAAGCCTTCCACAGTCACAAAGATAGCCGAGTGTAGCATTTGTGATTGGTTCCTTGTCCAGCACTGGGACTGGTGGTATGAGTGCTGCACACGCTCAGGTGTGGGTGCCAGGATGCAATATAAGGGAGGGAAGGGGGCGTGCTTTCCCTTTTACCCTTTTTGCTCTTGTTGCTTGCAGCTGCTATGAACAGTTGCCCCTCAGCTAGCCACCTTGCCTTGGAGCCAGCTGAGTAGGGGCTGAAACCTCCAAAAACTGTGAACTAAATAAACCTCTCCTTCCTTCATTTTGGGAGTCAGGTATTTTGTCTCAGCAACGAAAGAACCTCTTCTCTTTATAAGTTGATTACCTCAGGTGTCAGTTACTGCAATGGAAAACTGACTAGCACAGTCATAATACACTAGTATAGCCAAGATTAACACACTAATTCACATGATGCTTTCCAGCACGGTAACAGATGGCTACGGAGAAAGACTAAAAGACCTCCCTAGGGGTCTCTGACAGAGAAGGGTCAGACAGACTTATTTTCTGGGCCAAGAAGCAAATGCATAATCACTCTGTGGCTTTGTTTCCACATCTAGAGATGACAACAGTTCCTTCCCAATAGAGGTCTTAGGGCGGTCTAATGACTTAATAAAATGTGAAGTCCTGGGATGGTATGGCCCAAAGGGAGCTCAAATAGATACACAATTGCCATCCTCACGATCTGCCTTCATGCAGCATCAACATTTTTCTAAAATATATCTCCATTCCTTTTATAAAAGAAAGATAAAAGGGAAGGAAAGGAGAGGGGAGGGAGGAAATGGGAGGAAAGGGAAGAACCAGACAGAAAGGGAAGAGGGAAGGGCAGAAGGAGGGAGGGAAGAAGGGAAGGAGATTTGGGTAAAATGATTACTTAGGTCAATTTACTAACCAAGAACTAAAATGTTCCTACACGATTCTCCTCTCAAAACTTTGAGAAGTTCCCTAGATGCACAAGATAGAAAAATTTAAAATGTTAAACCAGTTAAATATTAATTGTGGTCAATGGGAAATACAACTAGCAAACAGAAGTATGGGGAAAAAATTCAGTCTTAATTTTTTTAAAAAATAGAAAATTAAAATACTTGAATGGTTTTCAACTATTAAATTAACCTGAAAAAAAAATGTTTTCTTAAATATGTTACTCACCACTGCCAAGACTAAAATAAAGTCCAAGTTTTCACGAGTTGCCAGTGAGGGCAAACGGGTGTAGCCCTTTAGCAAAACAAGTGGGTAGTTTGTGTGCACAGCCAGAAAACAGCTCCCAGTCCTCGGCCCAGGCCTCTCATTTCTGAGAATCCAGCCTAAGGACCACTGTCAGAATGGGGAAAGTCAGGTCCTCCCTCACATTTACAATAGTGAACATTATTTCCACTAGCAGAAACTTGGAAACCAGATGGGTAGAGCTCTGTGGTGAGCCCTTGCCTGGCCTGCAAAAGGTCCTGGCTTCTGTTGCCAGCACAGCAGGAGGGGAAAAAAGATGAACACTGAGTAATGAATAGCAGCATGGTAGATGAATTAGAGTGTACCAAATTAATGGCCTATTATCTAGGCATTAAAAGTGATAGAAAATTTTTAAAACAGAGTAAATGTTCACATGTTGAAATGTTACATGGAAAAAACTGAAATGGCCTATTATCTAGGCATTAAAAGTGATAGAAAATTTTTAAAACAGAATAAATGTTCACATGTTGAAATGTTACATGGAAAAAACTGAAATGTAAAAACTGAATAACCATAATAATTGAAATTGGGAAAAAGCCAGAATGAAAACTTGCACTATCTGCTGGAGTAGACTCTGTGCAATGCCTCTGTTTTTCTCCTCTCCTTCCCCTCGATTTGTTTCTTTCGTCATCATCATTATTGTCATTGTTGTTGTCGTAGTTGTTGTTATTGTTGTTTTGGTACCAGGAATCAAACTCAGGATCTTGTGCTTGCCAGAGAAGCACTGTGCTGCTAAGCTATATCTCTGGCCCTTCCCCTCAATTTGTACAATATGTAATTTTATTATCTTAGGATAAAAAGTCTTCCTAGCTTCTGAAAACCTTTTGTCTGTGTAGATGTTAAAGAGCTGCTCCCTGGCTCACATCCCACTAAGAGACACCTCTTCCAGCTCTTCCCTGCACTTTAAAGAAGAGCCAGTTTGCGCTCTCTCTCTCAATCTCTCTCAATCTCTCTCAATCTCTCTCAATCTCTCTCAATCTCTCTCTCTCTCTCTCTCTCTCTCTCCCTCTCTCTCTCTAAGGCACAGTGTAATCACCCCTCTGAGGTGAGAACACTGGCCACTTTCACCCTGATGCCCAGAAAAACCCACTTGTACAAAAGAAAAATCATAGAAAAGGTTTTGTGACTCCAGAGTAAGACACAGGGCCTGTCTACCTCCCTCGAAGGTGGCGTGAATTCTACCTCTACCACCCCCAGCATCCTTGCAAAGAGGTTTCAGCCTGAGCCTCCTTGCCTGGCTCAGGCTGAAACCTCCTTCCTTCTATGGTCCAGGCATGAGCAAGTTCCTGATATGCTCTTGAACACTGTGATCACTCCAGGAAGCTGCAGAGACCAACTTTTTGTTTTATAGAAGTAATAAAATGAAAAGAGATCAAAGTGATAATGGGATGTTTAAATTCCAGGGCATCTCTGTGATGGAGCATGGGCCAATCACACAGAACAACAATTGTGAATACAAAACACAGTAAGGTGGCCAAGAGCCTCTAACGTTAAGCAGAAAAAAGCAGGCAATTCTATCCTCCATCCCCATACAGACAACCACATAAGATAATTGGTACAGGTGACCAATAAGAGTTCATCTTTACCAGCCACTCACTGGGCTGTATGCAGACATGGTGATGTACGCATTGTGCATGTTAAAGTTTCATTCACAACAATGCTGAACTGTTGCCATTTTGGAGAAGAGAAAACTGAGTCAACCCTTTCAATGGCTAAGGTTCAGAACATTCTGGAAACTTTCCCAAGCACACTCAGCCACCTAAACACAAAGAAAAGACACAGCCAGTCTTTCTCCGTGGCTTATACTATCAACTTCCAGAATGGAATGGGGAAGAAATTTAAAATGAAAATAGAATTTCTGTTAGAAAAGGGACTGTTTCTTTTCCTTATATTGTCTAAACTTTCCAGTGTTCTGGCTTTGCAATTTAAACAAAAAGGCGGGGGGAGCGACAGAGAAGAGATCAATGTATGTATTTGTATGTATGGACGGTTTATTTTTTTAAATGATATGTTGATCAAAAGAAAGAAAGAAATGTCAATCAAGTTTCTACCACCCTCAGGGACATGTGCCAGGATGAAGAGAGCCAAGAGGGAGCCTGTATTCAAACCAAACAGCTCCAAGAAGCTGTGGGCACCATCCTTTTTTCTAACATTCTCTGTCCATTACCTCTTCCAGTTTAATCAGGAATTCTGAAATGACAGGAATGCATTGACAGGGGACAGAGAATGTTACAGAAGTCATTAATATCACATAGCTGTTGTAGACAGAACTGGGAATGCAACCTCGGCCTGACTCTTCATCCTGCATTCCTTCACAAACTTCTCCCGGGCCAAATACTCCCTGTGAGCTAGTGACAGTCCCGTTAACTGGAGTTCAGAAACACACCTTGTCTTGAAAGTGCCAGGTGCACACACAGTACTTGTAGAATGTTTAGTAACCCTTAAAACTAGACAGCGGATAGGGCTCATCTGAAACTCAAAAGAGAAATGTTTTGAAGCCATGTTAGAAACAGGGAAAAGTTACTTTTCAAAAGAAATTCTGCAAAAGAAGAAAAAGAAAAAGAGAACAAATAAAAAGCATTATGTCTAATAGTCTGTTCAGAAAAACTACATGTGATAAGCAAAATGGAATATTCTTCCCCCAAAAAACTGCCAACCTCCAAACTTCTCTGAGGATCAGGAGCAGGCCTGGGGTCTACAGGCCCCTTTGCCAGAAAAGGCCCAGTCCAGGAGTGGTCAGCCGCCTTCCCGAGCACATCAGATGGGAAGAAGCAATTGGCTCCTGTGGGTGGGCTCCAAACCCAGTGCTCCTGGGTGCATCATCAGATGGGGCCTCCAAGCCCCATACAGCTATACTAGAAGTTCAACTCTTTATCTTATCCTCAGCCACTTCCTCAGCTGCCTTCCAGAGAGACATCAGGTTCAGAGCCAGAACACAGAGTCCTCCTGTCAGAGGGGCCATTGGCCTGGTTCCCACAGTGCATGAAGGAGCCAACAGTCACTGTCCCATCATGTGGCCCAAGGCAGTCACCCATCAATAAGCCTGTGCTTCCCACCTGCCAGATGCCCAGGAGGATGACACACGGCCTGGTTCACTCTGCAGAGACCAACAGGAGGCCGGGAGACAGGAGCTGACTCCAAGGGTTGAGGAATATGGTCACCTGACACCTCAAGTCCCCAGCTCACATGCCAGGTGCCCCTTCTTATAGATGATCCCCGATCTGAATCTCTTGCATGTTTCAGAGTCACAAAACTGGTAAGAGGTGGGGAGAGGTGATCATAAGGACTACCAGACCCTGGTGGTGCCCATTTGAAGAGGATGCCTTGGTGAAGGCTCAGATGGTGTCTAGCAGCAGAAAAAGGTTGGGGAAGACCCCGCTTCATGCTGGATACTCAACATGGTGCTGTCCCTCCACGAATTACCAAGGAAATAGCAAGTGTACCACAAACAAGGTGGCGAACAGCATAGAGAGCCCTAGGTTCAATGCCAAGGGTGCTGCTCGCTTGCTGACCCTTGTCCCCTCTTCCTCAGGGATTCTCAGATGGCTCATATGTAAGTGCAGATGACAGTAGCACCCCAGGGAGTGGAGTCTGACAGGAGAATGCTCCACTCTCCCACCATGGAGACCCATTTCTGTACAGATCACGCTACCCTAGGCCACAGGGACAGAATGGACAGGCCAGGACTGCTGGACAGAGGCCCAAGCCCTCAAGTATGCCATACACAGTGTGCAGGGTAGAAGCCAGATCAGGGCTCCCTAGCTTCATCCTGGATCAGGCCTGCTGCACCCGCCAGAAGCCCGGGCCCAGCACTCACGGCACTCCTTCTCGTCGCTCTTGTCAAAGCAGTCAGGCAGCCCATCGCACTGCCAGGAGCCGGGGATGCAGCGCCCGTTGCCACACATGAAGTTGCCTGGAATGTTGCACTCGTTGGTGAAGTTGTTCCCGGGGAGCAGCTGGCTCTCTGGAGGAAGAGGGGACAAGGGTCAGGAGGTGCCACATGGCCCACCCAGCTGAAAAGGCACAGGGGAGACCCTAGCAGTTGTCTCGGCCCCTCTGAGCCTCGGTTTCCTCACCTGCCAAATAAACTAATGATCTGCCTCATCCCCCACCCAGGGATCCTGAGAGGGCGAACTGGAGAAACATAAGGAAGGCACTTTGGGGCCTGGCACAAGGCAGGTGTCACTAACTCATGCGTTTTTCCTACCAAAAGAATTGGATATGAAACCCCAATGTTCTCCTCTGGTCGGCAGCCATAGGTCAAAATTAAAGTTCCAGACCAGTGTGCACACCTGAACTCCCAACGCCTCACCCAGCAAAAACAGAAGGATCTTGCAGACCACAGACTTGCAGCCCCCACAAGCACAAAGCTCCTGAATTTGGGTCAAGTTGGCAGGAATACCTGGAGATCGTCTCACTCAAGAAAACAGGATGCCCAAATCACAAACTGACCTGCCTCCCGATGAGGAGGAAAGGCCAAGATGAAACCTGAAACTCTGGCCTTCAACCCCCAAGAGGCTCCCCTCGGCCCTCCCTTGTCTGCCCAGTTTCCAAGGTTTACGGTCAAGCTCCAAGGTTCAGGTTCATTGTCATAGCACAGAACAGAGTCGTAAAGTGCCAAGGTCCCCACCCAAACTGCCCTCCGTCAGGGACGAAAACAGAGGAAGCTGGGATGATGGCAAGTTGGGGACAAGCACTGAGTGCAGCCCCTGTAAATCCTGGGAGCAAATCTTCCAGGGTCAGCCGGAGCCACTATGGTCAATGTCTAGGAGATAAGAAACCATTTGGAAATAAAATAATCTTAGGGGGAAAAGGAGGAAAGAAAAGACCAGTCCCTCAGTATACACAGCTCCAGGGCTCCCTTGTGAGTCATTTAATAGCATTTATTGGGTATTTATGACCAGACACTTGTGCTATGTCTGAGAGAAGCACGGCTAGGACACCTCACCTTCCTTCAGGTAGAAAGACACACGTGCATACTAAAGGTTTTCCTGCCACAGCTGTAATAAGGAATGAGCTTCTAGGCCTGCGTAGGGGTAAGAGAATGGGAGGAGTTCAGGATCCGCTTTCTCAAGATTTTCCAAGAGGAAGCATCTTAAAATCTCGTTACTCAAAACCCCTCACCACATCCCTTCCTTGCCACTGTCCTTTCCATGTGCTATTACTTCTCCCCAGGAAACCCTTCCACTCACTGGGTCTCCTAGAAAACCCCTATATATCCTTCAATGAGCAACTTCTCCATGGCCTTTCCTCTGGAGTGTTCCTTGGCTTCTCCAAGTACAGATAAGAATATAGCCTGATGCTACTATCGGGGTGATACTAAAAATAATTTATAACTGGAACAAGCCGGCAAGGACCAATGGGAACAGGCACAGGCACAGGAAAGCAGCATCACGCCAGCTCTGGTGTCACGGATATTCCTGGTAGACCATCTGCCGTGCTAGGCTGGATCTGTAGCACACACGCAGGGCGTCCTGCTGAAGTGAGCCGACACACACAGTTCCCTGGAGGAGCTACAGCAAGGGGCTCCGCTCTGCCCCACTGCCCACATCAGAACCTTAGAAATCTCCCTCGTTCCTTCCTTACTCTGTCACTCCTGCAAGTGGCTGGTCACCAAGTCTCTATCTCGACAGCACCAACTTTAGTCCAAGTGGCTGCCACTTCTAGCTGACAGTACTGCCTGCCACAACCTGCCAGCTTGGTCTCCCTGTCTCCCATCTTGCCCTACTCCAATTTATTCTCCCTTCTCGTGGCCAGAAAGATCTTTCTAAACAGCGTATCGATCATGACATTTCATTACTTTAAAAAGTTGTCAAAGTGTGCTCAGTGCTCTCTAGTCAAAATTCAAGAGAATCAAGACTGATTCCAGGAGAGAGGTGGCATTTGCAGGGGAGGTGGATGGACACACAGACACAGAAGGGAAGGCTCCAACAGGCCTAGGAATCAGTGTCAGCTAAGAGACGGTGCAGGAAGGCCCAGTCCAGTGGGTGAAGGGGTCTGGATTAGAAAAGCATGCAGTTCTGACTGTTAGGAACTGCAAATGTATTGCACTACCATTTCTCCAATTCTACAAACCCAATCAGATATCAATAGTCGATTATCAGAGTCCCTCCAAAATGATTCCAGAGTTACCATCAACCCCAACATGAACAGAAACGCTTCACTATTTCCAGACAAATGCTGCCGTGATGCTGGAGTGGGTGTGACAGGGAGGGGCCTAGAAAGGACAGCCAGGTGCAGAATCCAAGCCAGACACCAAGTGCTCAGCCCAGGACACCCACACACTCCAGCTGTTCCAGAACAACTGCTCCGGGCGTCACCACCAGCAAGCAGGGAACTCTTTGGGGCTATGGAATGCAGAACTGACACTCCATTTTGCTTGGAAATCACTGACGCTTGCTTTTGTAGAGCTAAGCTCCTGGAAGGCAAACCCCCTGGAAAAGTCACTACAACTGTGATATCTTGTTCTGATAAACAGATTTCCGGAGACAGAAAATTGGCCCGATTAGACTGCAAAGTGTTTGCTCTGAGAGTCAATAAGGCTGCCAGGCACATGCACTTGACAAATGAATGGGAGGACGCAAAGACTAAATACTATGTCCGTTACACACAGGTGGTCCTGCCAGCGACGGGCACCCAAGCCCACTGAGCGAAAACAGAAAGGCACATTCTTTCCAGGCTTCTGAGCAACTCCATTATGCATACAGGGGGCATGCAGCCTGGTGCTTCAGGGAAGTGACAACCTCATCCAACTTAAAAACACTGGAGGAAACCAAGCAAAGAGAAGTTAAATCTAGTTAATTCTGTCTTCAAACCTTTTCCTCAGCCCCATCCAATTTAACTGGCACCACTCAACCCAAGACACCACTTCCGGTAGTCATGATGCAATGGAGTGGGAGTAGTATTTAGGAGGTAGAGGCCGAGAATGCTGCTGAGTGTCCTCCAGAGCACAAGACGGACTTGGGACACACACTCATCCAGCCCCAAATGTCAACAGCACTGAGGGAGGGAAACATCTCACTTTAACCAACCCGCTAATTGCTACTTCTCATCCTTTCAGGTTTTTCTCTTCACACAGACAGATTTTTTTTTTTAATGTAACTGATAGTTTCTCTTTGCCCTTAGGAGAAATCTAAAACTCTAGCCCGCCTTTGCAAAGTCCAGCATGATCCAACCCTGCCCATTTCTGCAACATTTTCCTTGATCACGCCAAAGTCGTCCCTGCTACTGAGGCCTCCAAACATGCTGCTTGTGCACCACTCACTACTCTTGATTTCATCCCCGCAAAATGTATATGTGGAAATCCTAAGCCCCAGTGCTTCATACTGAGAGACAGAACCTGCATAGAGGCAAGAAAGTGAAAATAAGGTCATCAGAGTGGTCTCTAGCTCAGTATGACTGATGTCCTCATAAGAAATACTAAGACACTTCAGCTATAAAGAATGATCACATGGAGATATTTATTAATAAATGGACACGACTTGAGACCATTCTCTTAAGTGAAATAAACCAAACTCACAAGGGTAAATACCATATAATCTCCCTAATCTGAGATTTGATAAGAGTATATAAGACTTTATGGTAAGCATGAGGCCCCATCTCATAGCTTCGAAGTCTTTCAAAGTTTTAAATCATCAGTTGGAATGGTGTTATCCTGTTTTGTT
>PVJX010027778.1:0-24515 GCA_004027295.1 Dolichotis patagonum | reverse complement strand
AGGGAAACTAGTTATTAAGACTCTTCAAAAAAAAAAAAAATGAAACTGGAAATGCCATTTGATTCAGCTATTCCTTTTGGGTTATCTTCCCAAGTTAAAGACATCACATTACAGTGACACCTGTATACCCATGTTTATAGCATACTTCGTAATTGCTAAGTCTTGGAAGCAGTCTACATGTCATTCATCAGACGAATGGATAAGGAAAATGTGGTCTCTGTGCTACTCTGCCATTAAAAAGATATACTTGAGGCCCTTGTTTGAAAATGGATGCACCATGAGACCATGATGTTAACTGAAACAAATCAGATATTTAAGCTTAAATATCACATGGTTTGTCTTATGAGAAACCCAAATTATAAATTAAGAGAAAAATAAGATAACAGGAAGCAGGGAGATGCCTTTTCTCAAAGGGAAAGGGCATCAAGAGATGGAAGGAGGAGAGATGCAGGGGAAGAAGATGGAGGAGAGAAAGGGGATGAAAAAAGGATTTAGATGTGTTATGTACATGTACAGATTCCACACAACGAATGTAAACATTATGTATTGCAAACTTGTAAAAAAAAGGGGGGGGGCAAGAGACGGATGGAGAAGGGGAAAGGGCATGAAAAAACTAGTTAAGATGTATTATGTATATGTACTAATTTCCCACAAGGAATATAAACATTATGTACAACAAACATGTCCTAATAAAAGAGATCTTAAAAAAAAAAACCAAATGAGACGTTTTAAGATTGCTTTGGTTAGTCATTGTCCTCTGTGTGTCTGTATAAATTTTTGGATCAGCTCGTCTATTTCCAAAAGAAAAATTGGTGGATGGAATTTTCACAGAGATTATATGGAATCTGTAGATCAATTTGTGTAGTATTGGCACCTTAAATCTTATTTCTATTTATTTAGGTCATCTTTAGTAAGATTATACTGATGTCAAATACAAATAGTTGAAAATGAAAACTATGGAGTATATGGAAATCTTAGGGTTACACTAATGACTACCACTTATAATCTTTTATTTTGATTTACTTCTCAAGATCTTACAATGTGCTTCATTCTGCATGCTGGTTTTTCATAGGTTATCCCTATGTTATACTTTCTTTTTCATAAGTACATTTTCCAAAACTGCATTGACAAGTAAAAAAATTACAAAGATTGTTTAATTTTTATTTGAGAAAACCAGATAAAAAGCAAAGTACAATTTTTCTTACAAAACAAAGGAATTCATTAATGTCAAGGTCAGTTGTTTTTCATAGCAAAAATAAACTATGTACAATTTAAACTTCTGGTCTGTATTATAATTCTTTATATATACACACACATACACACATATTTCATATATGTTCATTGAAGGGAAATAATAAATCACAAATTTCCACTAAAATGGATGACCTGTACCTACTTTTACTCCAAAATAATTTATAATAGTTGGAACACTAGATCAAATTTGTCAACTAAGAGGTGTATTGTCATTGTTTGTCCACTTTTTATGCTTTGATTCTGTGACTTGAGCAACTACTTCTAAGAAGATAACAACATGCAATTTATCAACTAGTGATTTCTTACTGCATTTTTTTTTGAAATTCTGTATTATTTCTACCCCCCCCTTTTTTTTTCTCTAAATAAAAAAACGATAGTCAATTAGATTGAGGTTCCACACTGTAAGCAACACACATAGCTCAGGGTGCTTACATACCTGCAACTGGACTGCCACGTTCCACCTTGTGTCTGTCCAGGGTTTCCTCAGGCTTCCAAGGCTTACTTTTCTTTTTCATTTTTTTTGGATGAGTGTATTTTTAAAATAACATTAGAAATGTGTACCCAATTATGTGCTACACGTGAAAATAAAACAGAAAGGAGAATACTGCTATGCCTACCAGCAGCACAATTCACTGTTTTTTTTTTTTTTTTCTATCTTCTAATAATCTTTGAAGACAGTTATTTTGGGAAAGGAGCCATTAGCTGGGTTCGAAAAAGCTATCTGGTACATACACATTAATAACAAATAACAAAGCAAATAAATCTTCAGTTAAAGAGATATTGCTATAGTTAGTAATGTACTTGACTGTTGACAAGTTTCTTATATAGCATTAATTTAGAACTAGTATTATAAAAAATCTCTCAAACCTTTCATACTACTTTTTGCCCTATATTTGTGTTCCAGAATAAAGAACAGATATGGAATAATACTAATTCAGTTCAACATTTATTTACTTACGCATTATTGGAGAACAAAAGAACAATCTTTTGATTTAGAGGAAACTATTTCTCAAATGTCAAAGTAAAGATTATGAGCATAAAAACAAAACCACCATTAGTGTTTCAGGAAGCAGAGGCAGTAGATGGTCAGGACAGCAGAGTCTGCACTTGCTGCGGTGACCTGTGTAGAATGCTCTCCGGGTCTTTGTACTCGTTGGCTGGGTTCATGACAGCAGCGTACACTTCTCCATAGGCTCTGCAGACCAGTTCTGTCGACTGTTTCACGATCTGCTCTCTGTGGACAAGCAAACAAAATATGAACACCTCATCTGAAAAAATATATCTGCTAAGAATTTTAAGAAAATGTCATATTTGAATCTCTGCATTTTATTTCTGTATTTATCACATCACTGCTATTTGAAAATCATTGCACAACTACACAAATTACTTTCTTGGTTTGGGGATAAAAGGTATTTTAACTGTTTATTACTTATTAAAGTCCTCCTCATTACTATGTAGATACCATAGGGCTGGGACTCTGTTTTATTCACTCACTGTGTTATCTTTAAGGCTAGAATACTGCCTGGCATATACAGATCCTCACTTACGACACAGTTACATCTAATAAACACAAAGGAAGCTGAAAATATCAGCAAGTTGAAAATGAATTTAATAACCTGATCTACTAAACATCATAGCTTAGTCTAGCCTATCTTAAGCATGCTCAGAACACCATATTAGCCTCAAGTTGGACAAAATCATCTTACTCTATCAGAAATAGGCCTATCCTATAATAAAATGTATTCTATATATGAAGCATTGAGCATTTCATGCCATCTACTGAACACAGTATGCGGCTGTCTACCTTTGTAACTGTGAGTCTGACTAGGAGCTGCAATTTGTTGCTGCTCAGGACCCTGACAGAATATCATACTGCTAGTGTAGGGAAAGATCACAACGCACACTTTCTACTGCATGTGTATCACTTTCACATCATCACAAAGATGAAAACTCGGAAGTCAAGTTTTAGGTGCAAGTTGTAGACTGTTAAGCTATGATCCAAAACCGTATTAATTCTGCAAAAATAATTAATACCACCTAAACCTTAAAGAATATTTAAATATATCGACACTTTTATCTCAGAAGCTTAAAACTGCTCATTCACCTATAGGTCCTATACTAATATCATGTCCTATATTTCTAAACATTGCTCAAGTTTCCAAAATGAGAACAGGTACGAAGATGATACACTGAGTGCATTCTCTGAGCAGGGTGGGGTGCCTGATGTTATTGGCTGCATTAACATTCTGATGGAAGGAAATTAGCAGAAACTGGTTTGGAAATCTAAACTCGAGGACTCAGATACTTCTTAATCTACTTTGAGTCCCTATAATTAATTAAACGTAATAATGAATTCACTAAAATGATGTATAAACTACTTTTCATAATGAAATAGTTGAAAATACTATAAATAGGTGTTTTTTAAATTTGTGATATATATATTTGATAATCATTTTGGAACAAGTTAGATACTAAATTTTAAAAAGTGTTTTCAGTTCCTGAAAGAGTACAGATGGGGGGGTACATGAAGCATTTATTACACTTCATATTTTATATAAGAACACAGAAATAAGATTATTCCTTCTTTTTTTGAAACAGTTTTATTCTTCCCCAGTGGACAAATTAATGACTAAAATAAAGAGTTAAAAAGGCATCATGAAAATTTCCTGGTTTTTTTTTTTTTTGTCATTGTAGTTGTTTTCAAGAGTTTCAAATACTGTATTTTTAAAAAGAAAAGTAGAGAAATACTTTTTAAAAAAATACAACATGAGTAGCAAGGTTGATCTCAGAAATGGTTTAGCACTTAAAAAATCACATAATGCAACTTATCAGGGTAATAATCATATCAATAGACGTTAAGAAAGCATTTGACAAAAATCCAACATCCATTTCTGGTGAAAACTAAGTAAATGACGAGTTGAAGCAAAGTTTTTCTTTTTTTTTTAATTTTAAAAGCAAAAAAAGTATAAAAACAATACAGAATTTTTAAAAAAAACAGGAAATTAGCACTACTTAATATACTGCATATTGTTACCTTGAAAGCAGTTTTTCAGGTTACAAACTTTAGGCATAAAAATGATCAGACAATGAAAACACAACTGTTCCTTTTGATGAAGAGATCAGTAGTACAGTTACCTTGTATATATTTAGCTACACAGACACACACACATATATATATATATGTATGTGTATATAATCTTTGTCCTTTTCTCCTTTCCCCATCCCAGTTTTCTTTCCATATGAGAATTTTCTTTCCCTTTCATTTTTCACAATATCTAATGTATATTTTGATTCTTACTTTTTTTTTTTACACTAAGGAGACAATATGACACATGTGAATTTGATTTATTTCACTTATGAAATGCATCCATTTACCTATAAAAGCCTCAAGTTTATTCTTCTTTGTAGCTCATTAATACTCCATTATGTATAAATACCACATCTTTTTTAACCATTCCATGGTTGACGGGCATTTGGGTTGTTTACAAGATATGGCTATTACAACTTGCGCAGCTATGAACATGGGTGCACATGTATCGCTGTGGTATGTATGATGTTTTGAATTATTCTAGGAAAATACCCAGAAGGGGAACAGCTGGGTCAAATGGAACCTCCAATCCTAGTTTTTTGAGGTATATTTACACTGATTTCCACAGTGGTTGCATCACTCTACACTCCCACCAACAGAGAAGGGTTCCTTTTTCGCCACAGCCTGTCAGCATTTGTTCTGGTTAATTTCTTAACGTTAATCATTGTTTCCCGGAGTGAGATAATATTGGTGTTGTTTGAATTTGCATTTATTGAATGACCAATGATGTTGAATGTTTTTTCATGCATTTACTTGCCATTTGTATTTCTTCGTCTAAGAATTATGTATTCATCTCAGATGTCCATTTTTGGATTGGGTCTTTAAATTTGGGGGCCTGGATTTTTTTTCAATTCTTTATGTTAGACATATAAGGTTTTTGTCTAAAGGATAGTTGGCTAAAATGTTTTCCCACTCTGTGAGTTTTCTTTTCATTCCATTGGTGATTTCTTTTGATGTGCAAAACTTTTTGATGAGATCCCATTTGTTGACTCTTTGAAGTACTTCCTGTGTGGTTTGTGTTTTGTTCATGAACTCTTTGCCTACCCCAATGTCTTCAAGATTTCTACCTACCTTGTCTTCTGGTAGATTTAGTGTTTCTGTTTTAATATTTAGATCCTTGATCCATTTTGACTTTAGTTTCGTGCACAGTAATAGACATGGATCTAGTTTTAGTCTTTGGCATGTAGAAAGCCAGTTTTTCCAGCACCATTTATTAAAGAGCCTATCTTTATTCCAGAGAACATGTTTAGCCCCTTTATCAAAAATAAAGTGGCTGAGAGTCTTTTTAGTTGTGTCTGCATCTGTCTCATCTGTTCCTCTGATTCTCAGGTCTGGTTTTCTTTTTTTTTTTCCAGTACCATGCTGACTTTATCACAGTAGCTTTGTAATATAATTTCAAGTTAGAGGTTGTGATGCCTCCTGCCTTGTCTGTGTTACCTAGGATTGCCTTTGCTATTCTAGGTCTCTTCTGTTTCCAGATGAATTTTAGGAATATTTTTTCTATATCTCTGAGGTACACTAATTGTGTTGTGATCAGGATTGCATTAAATCTGTATAACAGTCTTAGATATGGCCATTTTCACAATGTAGGTTCTTCCTATTAAAGATCAAGGCATAGTCTTCCATTTTCTGTTATCCTTTTCAATCATTTTTTTTTTTTTAAACACGGTAGTATAGTTTTCAGTCTACAGGTCTTTTACATCCTTTGTTAGATTCATTTTTAAGTATTTCATTTGTTTGGATGCCACTGTGAAAGGTGTTAGTTCCATAATTGCTCTCAGTGAGCTTGTTGTTTGTGTACATGAATGCTACTGATTTTTTGTAGGGAGCGCCATGATAGCCTCCCTGCTGCTGCCCCATCCCGCCCTCCTGTGGGCATTTGGTGCGTCTGCCTACATTGCCCATGATCCTCTCTGCCTGGCTGGACATGACTGAGACCTATCCGGTCTCTCCACATCTCTGCCTGATGACATACTTCCTCCCACCGTCGCCCATAGTTACTCCCGCCAGAAAGTTGAGCCCGCCCAACTGTTGCTTAGATACTCCCGCCAAAAGGGTTAGTACCACCCATAGTTGCCTAGTTACCCGACTATGTCATCTGATCTGACTCCCTCATTTCTGCCCTCTATATAAGCCATGTTCACTTTCTCAATAAACAAGACTTGACTGGAACTGCTCAACTTGTCTCCGTCTCTCTTTCCTCTTGTCCCGTTCTCATCCCATCCCCGTTCCCCCTCCAGGTTAGACCCACAGACTGATCCGCGGGCCGGATCAATTTTTGAGTGAATTTTTACCCAGCTATGCTGCTGAATTTTCTCATTAACTGTAGCAGTCTTTTGATGGGAGTTTTGGGGGTCTTCTATGGAGAGTATCATGTCATCTGCAAATAATGATAATTTAACTTCTTCCTTTCCTATCTTTATTCCTTTTATTTCTCTCATCTAATTGCAGTTGGTAACATTTTCAGAATTCTATTGAATAGGACTGGTGACAGTGGAATCCTTGTCTTGTTCTTGATTTTAGAGTGAAGTTTTCAGTTTTTGTCCATTTAGTATGATGTTGGTTGTTGGTTTGTCATAGATGTTCTTTTATCAGATTGAGATAGAGACTATTTACTCCAATTTTCCATAGGGTTTTTATCATGAATGAGTGTTGGACTTTATCAAAAGCTTTTTCTGCATTTATGAGATGATTACATGTTTTTTGTCTTTGGCTTTGTTGATGTGATATATTACATTTACTGATTTGCATATATTGAACCATCTCTGCATTCCTTCTATAAGTCCCACTTGGATGGGGTATATAATCTTCTGGATGATTTGCTCCATTCTGTTTGCTAATATTTTATTGAGAATTTTTTATCTATATTTATTAGGGAGATTGGCCTATAGTTCTCCTTCTTGGTTGGGTCTTTCTCTGGCCTAGGTACCAGACTAATACTTACATCCAAGAATGAGTTAGGGAGAACTGCTTCCCTTTCAATTTCATTAAAGAGTTTGGGAAGTATTGGTGTTACATCTCTAAATTTCTTATAGAACAGCTGTGAATCCATCAAGACCTGGGATTTTCTTTGTTGGAAAGTTTTTAATTATATTTTCAATTTCAGTAACTGATATTAGATTATTCAAAATTTTTATAACAAGTTTAAAATCAAAATAAGGTACACTCGTGAATATTAAATGTAAGTTTTAAAAATCTGGGGGAACTGGTGAATATAGAAAGACTTATTAAAAAATTCTGAAGTAGTAGAGTTTTTGTTTAAACACAGATAAGTTCAATAGGATAGAAACAAAAGGGAAAGTCAGATACAGGCCCATATACTTGCTTTTATAGAATCTTTTCCATTGGACTCTATATGACACAGTAGAGATAAAATGCTATAGTGACTAAATTCTAATGGAAGCTCTACCAATCACTATTGTTGCCCTGAATTTTCAGTACTAAATTCTCCACTGTGAAACAAAGTATCTAATTAGATAATCTCTGTAAGATACTTTCAGCTTTTGAGTTGTACTTTTTCACTTGAGAGTTAATACCATTTTAATGAATTCCTACTGTTAAAAAAAATCAGCGTCTATGTACACACACACACACAATTACTTTGAGGAACTGGATTCCCTAAATAATGATATAAGATAACCAACTGTGTCAGTTATTTGGATATTAATAGATGCTTCTCTAGTGCTAAATCAGTTTCATTCCTTGTTATTTTTTATTTTCTATTTTATTATTCCTTCCATTTTACTTCTGCTAGTAATTACCATGTAAGTTTAACCTTCCTTTTAAAAAGTATATGCAAATATCCATCTATCTATCTTCCAAGTTGCCTGTTTTCTTGCCTAGTGTATTAGTCCAAACTATTTTGCTAATTACTAATATTTTGAAACACTTAGTTTCAAATAATGGTGAATTACTATAGTGACAAACATTCAATGCTGAAACTAGAAAATGAATGAATGAAAAACAAATCATCTCAGTTCAGTTGTGCTTTTGAAAACTTGTAAAATCTTATCTACTGGTCATTCCACTGTAGCATGGGCATCCACCTGCATTATGACCAGCCACAGCCATAGCTGATGGAAGGAGAGTAACTTTAGAACTGTTTCTGTAACATTGCTTTTAATGGGACCAAGGATATGCAAAATCAGACAGATGGGGGAAAATCTTTTGGTTTAGTATAAGGCAATGTCGGTGAACTTATGGCACATGTGCTGCAGCCAGTTATTTATCATGGAAGGTTGGAAAAGGTTCACCATCACTGATACCATGTTTCATCTTTGCTACCATGAAACATTTTTGGGACTAACTTCTTAAATGTGCTCTATTGGCCTTTGGGCAGATTAATAATCCATCTAGTGCAACTGAAATTTCAAAAATTAAGAACAACTCGTAAAACGAATGAACACATGAACAAAGTTAAAACAAAAATCGAGTAATTCATTAATGAGGAAACTACTAAAGTAAAGCTGGTTCACTTACTATTTTGAGGAACTGGCCATTTATAAGCATTGTTGGTGGGAATATAAACTAATATAACCACTGTGGAAATCAGTGTGGATAGTCTTAAAAAAAACTGAAACTAGAAATTCTACGTGATCCAGCTATTTCACTTCTAGGAATCCTCCCAAAAGAGTCAAAGATGTCACACCACAGTGATATATACATACTCATGTTTGTAGCAGCACAATTCATAACAGCAAAAGCTTGGAAGTGGCATATATACTCATCAATAGATAAATAAAGAAAATGTGGTATTTACACATAAAAGAGTGCTACACTGCCATAAAGAAAGCTAAATTGAAGTTATCTGTAGGAAAATGGCTGCACCTTGAGACCACAATGTTAAATGAAATAAATCAGACACACAAGCTTAAATATCACATAACTTCTCTAATATGAGAAGTCCAAAGAATAATTATTTTTTAAAAAGACAGGTAATAAGAAACACAGATACAAACATTTTGCAAATGGGAACAGAATCCAGAAACAATGGAGACAGTACGGGGAATGTAAAGAATTAACATACCGTAAGTACATGACCTACTCCTTCAGATGAATGCAAGCCTTATATACCACAAACTTGTACTAATAAAAACTTAAAACAAAATCTCAGGCTACATATGAAAAAGTTGATGTGCTACAAGAAAAATCATAACCTTTGGCACTATCTTTTCTACAAGATAACATCCACATAGTTTGGGAACTTTAATCAATAGTGCATAAAATGAGACAAACGTATACTCCTCTCAATAAGTAATTCCTGTTGGGCTTCTTAACGATGACTCAAAACAACATTAAAGGGATATGCTGTCATTCTAGATTTCATTTAATTCCAAGTTTTGTAAAAATCCAATATTCTTACATTTAGAAAGCAGGTGGTTATACTGTATCATATACCAAAGAGAAAATATAATAGTCCTGTAGTTAATTTAATGTCAGAGGAAAGAAGACAGAATTGAGAGAGATCAGTTTGCCACACAATTTCACAGAAAGCCTCATTTTTCAGTCATTTGTATTATAAGAATATTCTACAATAAGAAATTCAATTTGTTCAGTTAAAAACTAACAATGTGATTCTTCCCTAATAGTATAAATTCTAAAACTCTTAATAAAGATTAATATAAAACCACTTGTAAAAATCATTCTCATTTTCAAGTATGTTAATAGAAATTATGTTTTAAATAATTATTTAAAGCACTGAGCTAAGAAATGAACTGCTTACTTCTAGAATCACTGAGCTTGTCATTAATAGTACTTTAGCATTTTTGGTTACCATAGCAACATGATACAATTTTCATTAACATAAACCTAGCACTTCTAAAAATAGCTTATTTTAAATTTCAGGCTCTCTGATCACTAAAATTGAGCTTTATTACAGCACCCTGGTTAAGAGTGCAATCAAGTATACAATAGGAAAAAAGGTATTGATGATTTCAAGCTGAAAAACTATGAAGAAAAGATGACAATGAAATAGTGCTTAAAATTTTATTTCTCTTTATCATCATACAAGCATCAAAAATGTTACAATGGGTCAAGTCAGCTTTTTAGTCCAGGTAAGATTGTTGTCTCTTAAAGTGAAACTTAAACATATTTTATATGAGATCAAGGAACACATCTCACATCAACACTATTACACACTGCATATGTGAAACATCTCAAGCTTTCTCTAAAAACAGTAAAGTAACATACTCGTAACATATTTAGAAAAATATGATATAGTAAAATGTTGAAGAAAATAGGCTTGAGAATCAGTGACAACAGATTCAAATCCTGCCACTGCTTCTTACAAACTGTTGAATCTTGGCTCATCTGTTTAACTTTTCTAAGTAATATGTTTCCTGAAAATGAAGATCTTACTTTACAGGCTCACTGAGAGAACTGAATAAATAAAATCCATTACATACTCTGGTTGAGGATTTTAGATTAGACTATGGAGACTAGAGTAGACAGTGGTGGATGAGCGAGGGTAAAAAACAGAGAATGGCTTGGACACTAACATGACAAGCCAGGTGTCGATGATGCTACCATGGACCAGATTATAACTGCAGAGATGCTGAAAAATGATCAGGGGCCCCTTACACATAGTTTTTGCTAAGTAATAAAATGGGAATTTTGATTGCAGTCCTCTTGAATTTATAGACTGATCTTATCTACTAGTGAATTTTGCATCTATATATTAAATATGCTTATTTATTTACATCTTTCAAATTTTCAACAAAATTTTAGTTTTTCATATAATCTCCCATATATATTATTGTGTTTATTTGTAGAAAACAATACTATGACAATGATGAGGGGTTTTATTTTTTATATGTAAGTAGTATAATAAAGCTGAAATATAGCTTTATTATTTATTTATTTATTTATTTATTTATTTATTATATTTTATATGTTACAACTAAGTATTGCTGATATATAGCAAATTTTGGTAATTTTGGTATGTTACCTTTGAATCTGGCCCAGTAACAACTCTATTTTAGTTTTATTAATTTTAAAACTGTTTGACTCATTTTGTTTTTCAATACATCTAAAATTAATGACTTAATTCTTTTCAATAGCTATGACTAACCTCATTCTATTTACTAGAAACCCAAGGTACACAGTAGATGTGATTGATAGCAAGTGGTTACATCATTAACTGTGACATGTGTTGTACATTTTCAATGTTCCCGTATGGTTCCATGGTATCTCCAATTGATTTATGCAGTGAATTAAAGTAAAGCTTCTCTTCAACATCTTTGTCCGTAATATAGTATTCTTAACGCAATGGCATATTTGATTTATCTTTATTAAGGACATTTTACATCTTAACTTACACACAGGATCTTAAGTATAACTTTCAGCAGTACCAAATATTATCTTTTGATCTTTTAATAATGCTCACCTTGAGTTCAATTTTGTCTGTTAATACGGCTGCTCCTGCTTTCTTGCAGCAGCAAGAACAGCAAGAAAGCAGTTCTTTGATTTGCAAAGAACTTGTAAAGAGCTGTTCAGTTCTTTCACACTCTACTAATTTTCTACCTTTTTTTAAATCGATTACTGACAGGAGGGTTGAAATATATAACTTAAGCACTCCCTCTCAATTCTATGAGATTATAGTTCATGTTATTTGACGCTCTGCTATGTGCTCTTCACAAATTGATCCTACAATTATTGTGAAGTGCTTCTTGTTATCCCTTATTATTACCTCACCTGCAGATAAGTTTTTCCTAATTAATAAAGCTATCCCAGCTTTTTATGATTACTAATTACATAGCATAGCACTTAGCATTCTTTTAAACTATCTCTGCCTTTGTGTTTGAAGTGAATTTCTTATAGGCAGCAGATCGTTGGGCTATGCTTTTTCTTTCAAACTAATGACCTCTGGCTTTTAATTGGAGCATAGAATTCTTTTAAGCCTTGGGCTTTCTGGGGTCTCCAGAATTGTCTGAGTTCTAACTATTTTTTAGCTCATAGGTTTCCTGTAACTGTTCTTGCCTTGGTAATTATAAAAGAAAACATCATTCTGATTTCTCTCATAACAAAAAATAGTTCTTTTATAGGTACATGCTTAATTTCTAACATACACAAAAGAAAAATGGTCTTGAAAAAGAGTTCACAAATTATAACTTTTTCCTGTATACTCATTTTAGGAAGCATCTATATTCTTTTTTATTTACCAAGTTACTTATAGAAATCATTCTGATTCAATAAGCAAAGACATACCAAAAACAATTACCATATGCGTAACTGTGATTTCTGTTGTGCTAATTCAATTTTATACACTATAAGGTGAACACTGGAGTTTGGAATTAAAAAATAATAATACCCTTTAATTCACCTGAATGAACGAAGAGAAAATTCTTTAAAACCATTTTCTATTTCAATTCTCAATCCTTACCTCATTTCTCATACAATCTTGCTTCCTGGATATGCAAGTTTATTTAATAGTTTATTCCAAGGCTGAGGTGCTTAACCAAAATGTCCTTTAAAAGCCAGTCAAATTATACCAAAAAAAAAATAAAAAGATAAATAAAGGGAAATAAGAGCAATAGGTTTTCCAAGGTACTGCTACCATGGAGACAAGTAATATTCAAAAGAGAGTACTAACACGTGAGGCAAGGTTTAAAATCATTTACTAATTACTCTACGGGAATAAGAATGCAAAGGAGAAGTCTGAACAGGGTCAGGTCAGATCCACTGGGATGCTGAGGCAAGAGAAAAGATTAAAAACTACAGATTGCCAAAGGTAAATCATCTAGTCTTGACAGCAACTTTTTTTCAAGTAAAGTATCTGATATTTAAAATATGTGAATCTTTACCAAATACGCAGGACCAAAACCACTTACTTCACAGTGGCACTCAGAAGAAAGTTCAGCTGTGGCATTACCAGGTTGTCTGGGGTTGACAGGTAACGATCAAACTGAACCTAAGAGAAGAAGATGAATGTAAAATATCTGCTGGCAAACATCTTAAATATAATCATCTCTTTCTATTATTAAATCTTGGGGAAAATCCCATATTCCAAATAACTAGTTCTTTTTATTCAGATGAGCTCAGGCACATTCCAGGTGGTATGGCCATAGACAAGTTTTTATTCAAATGAATATTTCTTAAACACTCTAACACACTTTAAACTGCCAACTTTTTAATACCATCAGTCTTAGCAGTATCTTTCACAATTCTGAATCCAAGCTTTCCATTTCAATCTCTTGACATTTAGTACATTTTTTAATCTATTGATTTGTTCATGAATCTATTCAGTTAACTAATATTTCTGGAGTAATTACCATTAGAAAGGTTCTGTGTTAGGTATCAGGATTACAATGGTGAGAACCAGGATAATTCTTAGCTTCAAAGTGCAAGAGAAATATTAAACAGCTAATAATGTAAATAACTATGTAAGTATAACCTGTGCTCAATGCCAGAGTAGAAAAAACCAAGATGCTACCAAGTATCCATCCGGGGGCCTTACCTCTCTGAGAAAAAGATGTCTGCAGTGAGATCTTAAATAACAGACAGTGGGGAGAAGGCTGTTATGTACAAAGCTTGAAGCAGGAAGAAAAATGAGTAGATATGCAGAGACCAACTTACCTATATGTTTTTCAAAGGACTTTAATTCTTGTAATAAATGAATTAGCAAAACCAATGAAGTTACGTAAGGGCATAATTTGATTGCAGTTTTATAAAGCTAAATGCAGCCACAGCAAGAAGAAGGGAATGAAAGGCTATAGGGTTGGTGCAAGGCCACTGAGTACGTAGCTGTGGCACCATTTTAGATAAGGGCAGTCTGGGAGGAGAGAAGGGAAATGCGAAGGCCAGTATAAAATCATCAGGATTTGGTTTCTGACAGGACAAAGGGGTTGATGCTCAGATTTCAGATCTGCATAAACTAACCCTCACCAAGATCATAAAACGTAATTGCTTTTTTCATTCATTATTTAGTTATGCAATAGCTGCAGTCTTACTAGATTGCACCTATTTTTATCCCATTTCTTAGCATGATGTCTAGAAAACAGCAGACACTTGGTTACAATCACTGAAATGATAAATGGATAGATGTTCTTATTACTATCAGAGTTAAGAACACTTGGAAGAGAAATGGGTAGGGATATTCTGAATTAAAATGCTTTTGACAATTCCCATTTAGAAGTAAGAATCATTTGTTGATAATACCCTAGATCACATACAAAATTCTACCAAGACTTTTCCTTGGAGATATAGTTAATATAATTGGTTTTAAAATTAAGATTAGGCACGTGAAAATTTTTAATGGAGTTTAAAAATATTTTGTAGGGTATTTTTATGGACTGATTATGTGTTAGGAGAGAATGAGAGACAGAGGGAGAAACATATATTTACTGGGTACAACTAATGTTATTAATCTGTATAAATAGTCATTTTGTGGAGATAACTACCATGGTATAAAATCATTGGATAATGTGGTGAGTTTACACTAACCTTCTAAAAATTGTACCTTTTAAAGTGAATCTAAAATTTATTTTTATTTGAACTTTATATTTCTTTCATTTTTTCTGGTACAATTTTCGTTTGATATATGAAAGTTATGATTATTACTTCTATATATAGTGTCTTTTATTACGATTATGTTATCTTATGTAGTCGTCCACATTCTACTGTAGTATTAATACAGTCTACTCTGCCATCTTATTTGCATTGCTAGGTATCTGGTAAGCCTGTCCCTTTATTTTCAGTTATTTTTAGAAGATGATTATTTTTAGTTCTGGAAAGCTTTGGAATAAAAAAAGTTCTACAGAATTATTTAAGAAAGTCAAACTATTTTCATGGTAAGTTTATCTGAATATTTTAAACACTGAGGACGGGTGGAATAGTACCTACAGGCTATGAAAGCTGACCTCCTAGGTTGCGTGTGACTGTCACAAAGATTAAAAAGTTAAAGCAAGAAAAATATCTGGCATGCTCAGTAAAGGCCAACAGCTATTGCTGTTGTTAGCACTATTATTTAGTAACACTGTACTATATTAAGAATTTCTCAAATGGGATCATTCCATTGAGGGACAGGGCTACATGACTTAAATGCTATACGGTGAAGAATATGCATACAGGGAAGTGTATCTTTACGATAGCAAACATTACAGAAAGTGGTGCTCACTGACAAAGCAAGGAGTGAGCTGTTTGGCGGAGAAGAAAGTAACAAAGTGGGTCTCACACTCAAGAATGAGAGACTGTCTGGAACCTGATTTTAGTCACTATCTCAGGAAGACATCAAGAACTGTGAATTAGGGGTCACGTAACAAGTCCACAGTATACAGACAGACTTCCTCCACATCTGCCATTCTTGTTTCTCTATTAGATTAGTAATACAACTTAAAAACAAAGAAATCCTAAATGGTAACAACTGGCTAACAGGATGTGGTGAAATATTACTGCAAATAATAAGTCTTAGGCCTGTTCAGTTAAGGGGATCCATGCTCAAGTATTGTTGGACCCAATGTGAACACAATATATCAGAGATAAAAATTAACATCCACACCAAAACTGTCATATAGCAAAAATGAAGAATACTGTTTGATGAAGAAATATACATTGAAATGGTGTATAATGGACTTACCATTGCAGCCTTCAGTGACACAGAGTCTAAGTTGGGCAAATTGGCTAAACAGCCCTATTTAAAAACAAACAAAACAAACAAGAAATGAAGAAACTGAGGTAGACATTTTAAAAAGCATGTAAGTTTATTAATAATAGAAATATCATAATACTTCAGATTTACTTATATGCAAGAAAAATGCAACGAAGCACTTGGAGGACATTTAGAGGCTGAAGACTTTCAGAGAATTCTATAAAAAACCGAGAGGCAGAAGAATTGGTTGCCACTGGTTTACATTTGCTTACTATTTTAGCAATGGTGAGATTTTTATTTAAGAGTTCTTGGGCTAAAATATACTTACCATGTTACTATCCTCTTTGCTTTTTAAATAAAATTGGTTTATTTGATGTTCTAGAGTTCTCACCACCCCATTATCTTATTCCCACTGGGGTCCTACAATTTAACAAGCTCCTTATGTTAGCCCCTAGAACTAACTACTTTTCTTTAATGATTTGTTAAATTAAAAGAATAACTATTTATACAGTAATCTATGCATTCAATTACCTGATAACAAATATAAGAATAAAAAATTTACTAATATGATACTTTTCTACATTTTATGATACTATTTCTATGTATTTTCATTAACAAAATTATTTGTAGCAGAAAGGACAGTTAGTGTTTTGGGAGACAATACTATGGATATCTCAATAGACAATCATCTAAGAACCATACATGTATTATCTCATTTAATGTTGAGATCAACACTGTAACACAGATACTAATACTACCTCCAATCCACAGCTGAGCAAATGGACACAGAGATCTAGGTCACTTTCCCAGGAAAACACAGCTAACAGGAGCAGTGTCAAGATTCAGATTCAAAGCCCAGCTCTAGAAGTCACACTCCACATTAGCCAGTTTCTCCAATTAGGAACATGTATCCTTACCTGTTCAGGTTTATGTTGCTGCACAGTGTTGTAGATATAACTCAGGCCTACTCTAGTTAAAATGTAAGAGGCCTGCTCATTTATAAGTGTGTCCAAATGTGCTTCAATCTAAAATAAAACATGGCAGAAAAAAATTTTAAAAGAGGAATAACACTGGTGGGACTAGAAACAGACCACCCTGGAGGCTGCACACATCCCAATGGGTTTTTCTTAGAGAGGCACAGACCTCTGAACTGAAGTGGCTGTGTGAAATCTAAGATGGAAATGATGGGAAAAGAGACATACCTAGTTATAGAAGGCACAGGATGGCTTCCATAAAAAAGAGGCTTTTTCTTCCCCCAAAGAGGAAGTCCTCCAAAAGGAAGAGAAAGGAAGAAAGAGAAAGAGAAAGAGAAAGAGAAAGAGAGAGAGAGAGAGAGAGAGAGAGAGAGAGAATGTAATTCAGGAGTTAACCAAAAGTTAACTGAATTCAGGAGTTAACAGTTAACTAAAAATATGGTTTGCTTTTCAGCTCTTTTAAGAACTGATAATAAGCAGAGCACAAACAAAAAACACTAGCTACAACCATGTAAAATAGAATATTTAGGCAGATGAGGCCTGACTCCTTGGCCTCCAATGTGCTAGACTGACTCAACAAATCAAACCAAACATCTGGAAAAGCTGGGGAAAATTCCACTGCAGGTGAGGCAGTAAATTTTCCTGAGGATAAAGCAGGTCCATGACAAGTAGGGGGAGAACTGAGGCCCCAGAAGAACCTTAAAAGATTTCAGGTTCAGGAATGGCCTAAGAAGATTGCAGCTAACAGATGTGCGTGGCACACGCTCGGGCTTTGTGCTGTCTTTGGAGAAGTCCCTAATCAAATGGGGGCAGAAGGCGAGGATGAAGACTACCTTGATTAAAGCATTTCCTTTAGCTTTAAAGAGCTGTTAATGTCACAGACTCCTGCCCTTGATTCTACCTGTCACTATCTCAATGCCTACACAATCCAAGCAACTCCAATAGCTATATTCTTCCCCCAAAGAAATTTACAAATTTTTAAAAAAATGACCAAAGTAATACAATTACAGCCCTTATTTACTGGACTTACTAGAAATCAAAGAAAAACAAGATGTACACATGTAAACATTTAATGAATAAGAATAAGATAATAATTACCACTAAGAACCATATTAGCAGTCTGAAAGAAAAATGAAAAAAAAGTAATACAGAAAAAATATCAAAGACATACATCAAAGTGAAAAGAATTTGACTTTTCTTTTTAGGAAGTCAGAGAACAAATCTGTAAGGTAAAATCAACCAGGAGCTTGAAACTATTTAAAAAAATGACACATAGAGAAATGATGATTAAAGAAATAATGAAAATCAGTGAACAAAAAATAAAAGTTCAAATCGCCAAACTGAAATGGCTCTCTGAAGTCTAAGACAGAAATAATGAGAAAAGAGATATACCTAAAATATCCTGGGACAATACCTATACTCAAAGAAATACATATAAGCTTTCGGGCAGATAGATTTATTTACTACAAGCAAAGGTTAATCATAATAATTTGGTACTTTATTTGAAACACTGGAAGAAGCTAAAAGTGGCAGAATGTTAATAAAGCGACTGATAGAAAATAAACTAACTCTCCAGAGCACTCCAATATGCCACACCTTTCAGTGGTCAGATCCTTGCTTGGACCTTGCCCACAGCGAATCAATGATGCTCCATGGTGCCAGTGTCAGCCAATGTCGAGTTAGCAAGCTCTACGCAAGCACACGGACAGCTCTCTTGAAATGTCCAAAAATGAGTCTGCTACTGGGGGCTCAGAGGTAGTGAGAAAACACCTACTGGAGACTGGAGAAGGAAGAAGCTGAGCTAGCTGCTGCTAGAACAATTACTGGCAATGCCAGTTAGAAGAACAAAGAGATTTCCAGGGAGAAAGATGAAAAACATGTGACGAGTCTAGCTGATATATTCACCTGGGGGCTGGGGGATCGCTGAAGACATAAACTGGAATAAACAAACTCAACACATAGATGAAGCAGTAATGTATGGAACATGTAACAAACACAGGTAACTGGCAATGAACACTGAATACTCGATACATCTGAATATCTTATGAAAACATTTAGACAAATGTCAGCTATTGAATTCATGAAAAATCCAACTCTTTTTTCTTTTTTTTTGCTGCCGGGGAGTGAACTCATGACCTCCCATTTGCCAAGCGGGTACTTAGTCACTGAGCTAAACCCCCAGCCCCTCTTTTTTAATTTTTAAAATGTCAATAATTCTATATACAACAAAAAAGTTATTTAAGACAGAAAAATCAACCAATTTTCATTATGTGGCTCAGTTACCACTACTATTTATACAGTAAAAATAATTTATACAATATTACAAAATTATATCACTGGAAAGATGATAAAGCTCTAAGTGTGGTCATTTTCTCTCTCTCTGTGTGTGTGTGTGTGTGTGTGTGTGTAAAGCAGAGAACTGTATTTTTAATGTTCAGAGTGCAAGTTTATTATGTTAACTCCAAATAAAAACTGAAAAATGTAACAATACCCACAGGCATTTAGAGTTACAAATATCAGAAGAAGCAAGTGTAAGAACTGAAGGAGCTGCGCCTGGTGGTGCATGCCTGTAACTCCAGCGCTTGGGAGATGAAGCAGAAGAACTGCCGTAAGTTCAAAGCCAGCCGGGGCTACGTAGGAGTTCAAGGATTCAATGAGCTACAAAGGGGACCTTGTCTCAACAAAACAAAACAAGCAAGTGAAGGAGGTTGTCATTTAGAGGGAGAAACAAGAGAGAAATTTTGGGGTACAGAGGATGGTACATTGAGCTTTTATGTAACAAACCCCAATATTATATGACTTTAAATTATGAATATTGATAATTCTGAAATATTACTTGTAAAAGGAAGAATTAGAAAATATCACAAATTTAGATGTATCAAGATTTACTTCTCATGAAAACTCAAAATATGAACTCTTACTATATCTTCTACCGAATTGTTTGTATACTTGTAATAAAATAGATCACTGTGTTCTACTTTCTTTTTAAACCCTGTATCTACCAATAGCCCTTTAAAATTTGAACCTAAGTATCCAGTAACTTTTATAAAAGTCTTCGTCTTAGCCATCATGCAGACTCTTAAGCAACACCATTTGGCTTATAGGAATAAAGTGACTGGTACAGCAATTGCAGTGTTTTGCCTAACACTACTTTACACATAGATAAAAATATATCTGTCCTCTGTAACACATTCTGCACTAGCTACACAGTTTGAAAAATATAGCATGTTATTCACAGTTCCGAATTTTTAATCTACATGCAGCACTGAATAACTATTCAAATTAAAAAGCTTCATGCTACCACTCCATATTATGGTTTGAAACAAGTATCTTAACCATTGCACGTTCTGGCTTCACCAAAGTTGAAAAACAAAATACTGAATGTATGTGCACATATGTTTAACCCTCCATCAGATTATATCAAGGGATTTATAGGAATTAGGTCAGTGAAATTAGCCAAAGCCAGTACCTTAAAGCTATTGCATAAATGAAAAAATATTTCATCAAAATGAATAGACATTTTATGGCAAAAGTTTACCTGAAATTGTAGCATTTCTAGACGTCTGTCAGTGAATTCAAATAAGGCTAATGTTGTTTTCATCATATATAGTGAATTAACCATGAAAGTGGCCATGTCAGCTGTGCCTAAATTGCTGGCTGATACGGTACACATCTGTAGAAGAGGATCTAAAACACATGACAAAACCTATAAATAGAAAATAAAATTCTTTACTTCCTAATCAGCGATTAGGTCCTGGATTAATGGCACTTCAGAATTAATGCGAAGCTAAGTGGAAGGCAGCCAACATTCAAACATACACAATAAAAGAAGATTAAATGATATAATACATAGTTCTAAAAGCCAGCATCAATGCATTGATACTTTTTAAAAGAAAGATCTGGCTTAATATTGAAGGAATATCAGCAACTAAAGAAAAGGTTGGTAACAGTATCTGGGTCACAAATGCCAGTTTGGAACAGAACGTACAACAGAGAAGTACAGAGCAATCATTACACATGAACTTACAAACTACCTGCACAAAATCAGCTTGCCGAGCATCTAATGGTACAACTGAAGAATCATGAGAGGCCAAAACTTCACGCAGCAACATGAGTGTCTGATTTAGGGCAGAACTTGGTCCAAGATCAGGTGGTGGGAGTTCAACCTAAAATAAACAATGGTTTATCCACTGTTTATATTTTTCTACTAAATCTTAAAGTATACGTCTGAGTTTATGGTAAAGTAATATCCAGGAAAAACATTGGGTAACATAAAAAAAAATCTGTAAATTATCTGTCATTTATTCTGAAGAATATTAACCAGCACAGAAAATGACAGTTTTTTGTTTTCAGATGACTTCAGAAGTAATGTAACTTTGTATTCTACAGATCAAACATATACAAGAAAGAAGCAATTCATAGACAATGCTACCCAAGCTGCCAACTACATACAGCTGGGAAACCTCACCTACTGTAAGGCTCAAATCTCCTGTATCAGGTTACTCACATCTCATGTATTTTGGTTCCTTATGTCTTGGTTAGAGGTTCAGGAATTGATCTTTCAACAAGCAATCCTGGTGCATGTCAGAAGGCTAGTCCATGGGCTGCATACTTTGAAAATTATTTCACAGAATTAAAATCTTAAGCTCTGGAACTAAATCAAATTCAAATCTTAGGTCTATCACTTACTAGTTATGTTATCATGGGAAAGTCAGTTAACTGTGCAAAGCTTCAGAGGGATTCTGCAGGAATTATGTGGTATTCTTATAGCTAAACTGCTGAGGAGAACATCTATCTAGTACTCAGTAACTAGAGGGTATGCCAGTTCATTAACTCCTTAGGGGCATAATACCTGAGAATAGGTAACTGAATTTCTAGTTTGTTTTAATTATCTTTAGTAGGAAAAAGAACACACAAAATTTATTATATGCCTAAGGCATATGAATATCAAACTCTTGTAGTAAATTTTTAAAGAATGTTTTCAGATTACTCAAATGTTTTAAAGAATATTTTGGTAAACAAAACAAAATGTGATGCTTAGAATTCCATGCAGGAAACAATAGCCTGTGCCAGGCACAAATATCTTTAAATATCAGGTTTTATTTTAGGAATCACTCATATATAAAAGTTAATGCATACAGGATATCAGTAGAAATGGCAGAGTAAGGACGTGTGAAACTCTTGTCTCCTTTATAAAGATAAAAACAAAAATCTGTGAGATGTGAGCAAACAAAATGTTCAATGACATTAAACAAAAAAATAAACAAATCTTCCCTGAGTGATCACAGACATAGGATTTACTATACAAAGACTTTAAATCAATTATTATAAATAGGGTCAAAGACCAAAGGAAACAATATTTGAAGAATCAAAGGAAAGCATAAAAATAATGTCTCTAAAAGTTGATAGAGATTACTAATAAGCAGAAATTATTAAATAAAAATTCTGGAGTTGAAAACACACTAATTGAGATGAAAATTTCACTACCGGGGTTCAGTAGTAGTTGGTTTAAGGAAGCAGACAGACTAATATTCAGTCTGAAGAACAGAATGAAAAATAAATGAAAGAAAAATTAACAGAGCTTCAGTGATGTTAATAATGTAAGTATTACCAGAATTCCAGAAGAAGAAAAGAGAAAAAAGAGTGTCTGAATAAATATGGCATGTAACTTCCCAAATTTAGGAAGAAAATTTATGTAAACATACAAGTTCACTGAACTCCAGCACAACCATAGAGACATAATCGCACTGTTAAGACAAAGACACAATCATGAAACCAACAAATGGGTAGTAATTCATTGGGAGCAAGAGACTTTCAACAAGATTAATACATGATTTCTCACCAGAAGACCCTGGGTAACATATTCAATGCTGAGAGAAGCAAACTGCCAATCAAGAATTATATATTCAGCAAAACTATTGTTCTAGAATGATGAAGAAAATTTATTCAAATAAACAAAAAGTACTGACTAGTAGTCCTGCCTTACAAGAAATACTAAAGAATGTAGGACAATAGGCAATAACTCAATCAATACACCTAGTAAAGGTTCCAACATATACAAAAGAAATTACTAATGTATTACATAATTTTTTTCTAATTAAAAAAGCAACTTCGTGAAATAATACTTATAAATCCACATTGACTGGCATACAGCACAGTAAAATATAATTTGTAACAACATAAAGGAAGAATGGAGCTGTGTAGGAGGAAAGTTTGTATATACTTGAAAGTAAGGGAACATTAACCTGAACTAGACTGTTATAAATTAAGATGTTTACCTGTAATTCTCAGGGCATCACTAAGAAAATAACCGTAATGCACCCTAGAGTGTAGAGGACCCTCTCTGGGACAGCTCATGGACTGGATGGTCTAAAGGGGAAATGAGGAAGGACAGACTGGTTTCTTGCTTTTGGAGGAGCTCTAGTCTTCACCTCCAGCTTGAATATCACCTGCTGGCTTCCAGCACAGACTCTTTGGCTTTCGTCACAGACTCTTCAGTTCCAGTAGCCTTTTTAGCCTTCCAGTGTAGACCTATCAGCCTCCTGATAGAGACTTGCATTAACACTGCAGTGAAGTGCAGACCTCAGACTAAAACCTTTGATCTCCTATGTGCAGACACCTTCTGTACTTTCCCCATCCAACTCTGTGGGTGACTATCCTAAGCCAATCTTGTAATTCCTTATACATTTGTGCATCTTGTGTTATATCTGTTACTCTACTAAAACACTGACCACTACACTAGTCATTCAACTAACTATATACACACAAATAAAAAATAAGAAAATTAAAATGACATACTGGAAAATAAATACTTAACACAAAAGAAGTAATGGTGAGACAAAGGAAAAGATTTAAAATACCTAGAAAACAAAATGCAGACATATATCCCACTATCAGCAGTTAAATTCAACGTAAATGGATTAAACATGCAAATCAGAAGGCAGAGGCTACAGGAAAAAATATTTAAAAACATGATGAAAGTACATATTATCTTCAGAAGATAGACTTTAGATTTCAATGCACAAGTAGAAAGAAAGTAAAATACAGCTGTCTGGTGGCACACAATTGTAATCCCAACTGGATAGAAGGCCAAAGCAAAAGGATTACAAATTCAAGGTCAGACTAGGTAATTTAGTAAGACTTTATCTCAAAAACAACCAAAAAAAAAAAAAAAAGGTAAGAGAATGTAACTTAATGTGAAGGCTGGATTCAACTCTGAGCACAAACTGGCCTCACAAGAAAGGATACAAAAAAAACCATATCTTACAAACAGTGACCAAGAGAAAGCCAGCTAGAGCTGTATTAGTATTAGACAAAATACATTTTAAAAATAAAAATGATTACCAGAAAAAAATAGTGTTTTATACTGATAAAAGTTCAATTCATCATGAAAATATAACAATTATAAACATGTATGCCCCATCTCATAGCTTCGAAGTCTTTCAAAGTTTTAAATCATCAGTTGGAATGGTGTTATCCTGTTTTGTTTGACTATATCATACGTGATGATATGAACAGCTGTTTTGAAGAAAACATTATGACAGCTATTGCTGATTTAATATTATCCTTCTTAGAAGTCCTACCATGCTTTTTTTTGTTCTATTACCATTGGTTC
>PVJX010027777.1:0-24541 GCA_004027295.1 Dolichotis patagonum | reverse complement strand
ATACATGAAAAAATGTTCATCATCATTAGTCATGAGAGAAATGCAAGTTAAAACCACACTGTGATTCCATCTCACTCCAGAAAGAATGGCCAAGATAGAAAACACAACCAACAACAAGTGTTGGAGAGGCTGTGGGGAAAAAGGAACTCTTCTGCACTGTTGGTGGGAGTGTAGACTGGTGCAACCACTGTGGAGGTCAATCTGGAGATTCCTCAAAAAGCAGGGTGGAAGTCCCATTTGACCCAGCTATGCCGCTTCTAGGCATATTCCCAGAAGAACTGAAAACATCATACCACAGTGACATATATGCACCCATGTTTATAGCAGCACAATTTGTAATAGCCAGATCTTGGAAACAACCTAAGTACCCATCAACTGAGGAATGTATAAAAAAGTTGTGGCATTTTTATACAATGGAGTACTACTCAGCTGTAAAGAATGATCACATCGCGATATTTATAAATAAATGGACACGACTTGAGACCATTCTCTTAAGCGAAATAAACCAAACTCACAAGGGTAAATACCATATAGTCTCCCGAATATGAGAGTTGATAAGAGTATATAAGACTTTATGGTAAGGACGAGTCCCCATCTCATAGCTTTGAAGTCTTTCAAATTTTAAATCATCAGTTGGAATGGTGTTATCCTGTTTTGTTTGACTATATCATACTTGATGATATGAATAGCAGTTCTGAAGAAAACAAAACATTATGACAGCTATTGCTGATTTAATACTATCCTTCTTAGAAGTCCTACCATGCTTTTTTTGTTCTACTATGGTGGTTCTATCTATCACATTGTGTCTTATTGGAATTTGAATATGTGTGATAGTTCAAACAAATTTTTTTCTTTTTTATCAAAAATGAGATATTATAGTAACCATTGATCATTTTCTGTTATTCGGTTCAGAAATCCCTGTAATTCTTTCACTCTATGCATGGCTTTATACTATTGTGATATGTTTGATATTATTGTATTTGAAACTATGCTCAACTATAGCAGAGTAAGAGATATGGTGTTAGCTACTGTTGATGTTCAGTTGACTTAATGTAAATTACTGTGTTGCCTATGTTGTCCTGTTCTGATCTGCTCTGTACTGCCTCTTTTTGTTTTATTCTCTTTCAAATTAAAAAAAATCCTTAAAAGACTTAAAATCTACATTATTCTCTTCACTCTGCTTGGATGGATTACATGCTGTTCCAGTTTGTCTATTTACACTAGATTTGAGGACAATGTCAGCTATCCCCAAAATAAGAGGATGTAATATGGTAATCATCCTTAAATCCTATCAACTTAATCAGAAGCTCTATATAACTTACACTGTCTTATTAAGACTGATCTTATTTGAATCTGGTTTGTTAGAGTTATATCTTGTTTTGACTGATTTTATTCAAATCTGTTATGATTGAAAGCATCAAGTCTAAGAGTATAGGCAACTACACTGAAGATGACAAGATTCACTAAGATACCCACTCTGTTTTGATTTTTGCCTGCTTTTGAAGTCTTATTATATCTCCAATGCTTTGTTTTAATTAATCTTATTATATACTGCTGAGACATCATGGTAACCATTGTAGATCACCTTGCATTGTGGTTTTATATGACTTTTTTGCTTCGTGCTTTTCTAGGAATTGTTTTGTTTTATCTTGCTTTGTTTTGTTTTTACCTCTACCACAGAAATGATAGATATACATGTAGAGACTCATGCATGTGTAGAGTTTATAAACAGTTTTCGAGAACCAACTATATTACACATGTTGAAATGAACAACTACTTTGAATAAAAAGAAACACTACAGTACCCAGTGCTGATTCCATAATGTCATGATGTGAAATCCAACAATACTATCATTCTTTTTTCAGAGTGATTTTAGCTTGTTTTGTTTTGTTTTGTTTAAGTTAAACACACATGAAGGTATGGACAGCTTTTTTAGGAGAATGAGAGACAGTATGACAGCCATTCTTGGCTTCTCTATTGTCTGGTCTTGAAGACCTGAAATGCTCTCCTCTTTCTGCTTAGATCAGTTCCATACTATGTTGTTTCATGTGAATTCCCTGTATATGACAGTATGGACAACTATTTGGAAGAAAACAAGAGTCAATGCAATATAGAGTAAATATCTCCAATTGTCTAGCTTTGAAATTTATGTCTCTTACATTGCTTTCTTGTGATTCACTTTGTTCTGTTTTGTTGTGTTTAATTTTACCCTTTTGATATAATTGCACGTATATTTGAGTGTTTAAGATGGATGACCATATTGCTGTTTTTGTCAAATCATGAAGCAGAACTGTTAACAGTGTCACTGTTTGAATGTCTACTTTGCATGTTTTAACTTTGTAATTTGAACAACAATTTCCAAGAAGTCAGTATGTCATTTATTAAGTAATGATTTCTTAGTGTTTTTTTTTCTTTTTTCTTTTTTCTTTTTGGTTCTTTTCCTTTTTTCCTTAGAATTCTGTATTGTGGCTACCCTTTATTCTGTTTTGTTTGGTTTTTTTCCTCTTTAAATAAAATTTTTAAAAAATATATAAACAAGCAAAAAACAAACAAACAAAAACAACTTTAACAGTTAGTTACCAGTGTGATGAGATATTTTTGCAGTTTTGTGTTTTTAAATGTCTGTACTCAGAAAATACCAATATATCATGTACTATACTATAACATAACCATAAATAGTATCAAAAATGTATAGAAGTCTTTGCATATATTTTTTATTCCTAAGCCAAATTTTCAATTTGTTTAACAGGTTTTACAACATATAGCAATTTGTAACACCTCTGATAAGTTTTGGAGACAATGGTAATAACCATGAATAGGCTTATTACCCAATGCACAAATACATATCATTTGTTTACTATCACCATTCTTGTTCAATCAAGGCCAATAGAAAGGGGCTGGGGATATAGTTCAGCAGCACAGCACATGCCTGGAAAGTGCAAGGTTCTGATTTTAATTCCCAGTACCAAAATAAATAAATAGCCAATAAAAACAAATAAAATTTATTTTTTTTTATTTTAAAGAGTGTAAAACAGTAAAATCTATCAAAACAAATTAGTGTATGGCCCTGAAGCAAGGCCATCAGATTGCTGTATCTGCTGGTTTCAAACAGGAGCCTAAAGACAATTCTTTCTGAGATCTGTTGGCCATTTCAGAACTTTGGAAATGTAATTGTTAATTCATCAGAAAGAAATAGCAGGTGAGTATGGCGGACTTTAGGGGGCCTGCAGGGGAGAGACCCTGACGCCTCGGGACCTGCACCATGCGGTTGACTCGGGGTGCTGGGACAACTAGGAATCCTCTCCTCTCTGGGGGGAGGCTGAGAGTGTGGCAGACTTTCAGTGGCCTGAAGGAGAGAGACCTGGAGAGTCAGGACCTGCACCGTGCAGTTGTCTTGGGGTGCCAGGAGAACAAGGAACTCCTCCCCTCTCTGGGGGGCAGCTGTGGTCCTGCCAGCATGTGGGCTGAGAATCAGACATCTAATGTCTTCTTGTCTCCCATCCTGTGTCCCCCCTCCCTCTCCCCCCTGTTTAGCAAGTGGGAGCCAGTGAACTACACATCTTGTGAAAAGATTGGCTATATTATTTAGTATGAACTCCCCATATGCAAAGATAAGGACAACCATTTGGAAGAAAACAAGAGTCAATATGGCAGATAGTGAACATCTCTGGTTGTCTAGCTTTGAAATATATGCTTTCTTATGTCCCATTCTGTTCTGTTTAGTTGTGTTTAATTTTACTCCCTTTTAAAATAAAATTTTAAAAAATTATTTAAAAATCAATGTAAAAGACACAGGGCTTCAAAATATTACAAAATCAACAATAGTTACCATAATGTCTTTTGATGTTTTCAACATAGCTGCAAATAATTTTGTATACAGTAAAAATCAAACAGAACAGAATATAACAGAATAAAAATCAATAAAAACAAAACAATGAAATAAAGGACTTCAAAGCAAGCCAATTAGTAAATCCAAAATTTCTATCATAATACATCTTGTTATCTTTAAATTGCTGCTCCTGCAATTGGATTTGACATAATCAAACAAAACAAAATAGAATATAACCCAACCCAACAAAGCAATGGAAACGATATAGGACTTCCAAAACAAGACCATAGAGAATCAACAGTGGTTGGAACCCTCAGAGATTCCCCCATTTTTGTCATACTGTGAATCACTATCCTCTGAACCTATGATCAGACTACTGCCTATAGACCTGAAATGTTAGTGGAACACCAAAGCACCACAGACATCCAATTGCATTTCAACTCCATAGCTATCAACACAGATAAGCCTGTGTCTCTCCAGATGAGCCTGTTACTCACAAAGGGTGGGGTGGGGTTGATGGTGGTACATGTTGTTTCCCATGCTGCATACCACAAAGTGCTGGGATCTGGCTGTTCCAAAAAGGTAGTGGCCCACACATCACACTGGTTCCCAGAGAGTGCTTGCTTACTGGTGTGACCTTGTGATCTCTACCCCTGGTCTGTGAATGGCAGTGACTCATGGGGAGGAGGTAGAGTCAGGCTTTTCCAGTCCAGTGGCAGCCCTTGCATTGTGCTGGTTCCTAAACTGGGTTTGCTTGCTAGTGTGGCTTTGTTCTTTCTACCCCCAGTCCATGAATGGCCTGTCTTTACTTCACAGAGAGAAAAGAAGCAACAATTTAAAATCAAAGAATAAAGGGGAAAACATAAGTTTCTTGTTTTAGCAAGTTATTTATGATAGAATATTTTGGTTCCACTATTCTTGTTAGTAGAATATTTTATTGAGAAATGGAAAATTATCTTGTAAATTAACACATTTGAAAAATTGGTACAGAACAGGAACCACAAGTGAAGCTAATTCTACTATTCCAGGCAAACATATTTTTAATAGGAGATCATTATATAGCAACTGAGCTGCTGCATAAGACCAATTTTTCACTGAAGAAATTGCTGGGAGCCTCTCACACCAGAGCTCACTAGCTTTCTGTGGGACAATCAATTATGCACAAGTCATTGCATTGTGACCTCAATTGTACAGGATGAATTCTATTGTGCTAATTAATTAGTGGCCAGCTTGAATGAGAATGTCCAGCTGAATTGCATTAGGGTGGATCTGGATGTGGAAGACCCATTAAAGGAGGATTGTTCTCAGAATGGCATAAAAGGAAAAGAGGATGGGAGGGTTTCGTGTTGATTTTTCTTGGAAATATTTTGGCAGTTCTCTTCAGAGGAGTTTAAGGATTGCTACTGTTCTTTTCACAGTTTTGGTCTTTGCCTTTGTTTTGATGGTCTTCTCCTGGGTCAGTGTTTGTGGAGCCCTGAACTAATCTATGGTGCCACTCTGACCACCTGGAACACCCTGTTGGCATCTCAGCTCTACTAGCCTCTGGCTCACTTGGGTCCTCTGCTCAGACTCAAGGTTACTATGAGGTCTGCTGCTGCCTGTTGTCCTACCAACATTTCCTGGGCATGTTGCCTGGGTTGAAGAAAGATTCTACACTTTTGGTACTGCCTCCAGCTTCCAGCCTATGCAATGAGTAGGCTCCTCTCTGTCTTGGTATGAATGTGATAAATGAAAATAGAAAGCAAGGAACTAACCTGGGGACAAAAAAAATCCCCCAATATACCTTCAGCACTGTAAAAGAGCCTGAACTTAGCTGAATAAACTTGTGTGGAATTTATGCAAACAAGACATTGCCAATAATGATAGAAATGTTAATGAGTAATCTCTAAGACTAACATCAAAGTCTGTAGTGTCAATAACAAGTGCTTCTGTGGAAATTATTGCTGTCCAAGGGCAAGGGAACAGGTTCAAGGATGAACACCCTGAGCAGCAAAATCAATGGGTGGACAGTAGAATGAAACTTCATTAAAATAGTACCTATACTCAATAAATGAAAATTAAAACCCATTGGAGTTGGCATGAAGTACATAAGATTAGAAAATTTCATTATCATAAAAGTATAGTAGGCAAAATAAAATAAAATACAGGAAAAAAAAACACCACTTTAAACTATTCAAAAAAAGTTGAAAAACAAAAAGCAATGGAAACTGCAAGAGAGGTTAAGTTGCTGAATGCAATAGACCAAACTTTAAAAAGAGAGCCATGATGAACCTGGTCAATAATATGAGGAGCAAACCTCAAAGATGTTTAAAATGTATAATGAAAATGACACAAACCATAGAGAATATGTGAAAGAAAGATTTAAAACAAAATTATTCATTAAAAAAAGGAATAATGAACACCAGAAACAGAAATTCAAAAAAAAAAAATAAGTGGACTGAACAATAATTTGAAATCACAAAGGAAGAACTAAGCTAACTTGAACTTGGATTAATACAAATTATATAACACCCTCTCTTCCTTCCCTCAAAAAAAAAAAAAAACAGAAAAAAGAAGGGAAGAAATAAAATAAAGAGAACCTTACAGAATGTTGTGGTGTGCCATTCTGCCTACACCATTTGCAATGTAATAATGCCAAAGTAGGAAGAAACAAAAAGGAAACACAGAAAATATTCAAAAATATTCCCCAACAAGGTTCCATAAAGGATGACAAATTTTATGTAATACACCTCATATATCTAAAAAATTCTAAAAATATAAATATACTAGACCAAAATACAGATATATCATAATGAAATGCTGAAATAGAAAGTCAGAAAATCTTTAAGCGACAAGAATAAAAATACTAGTTCTAATCAATAGCTCACTTTTAAAACAGAGAATAGCTGCACAGAAGATTAGCAAGGAAATAGATCTGAAAAAATCATGAAATAAATACATGGGTATTTAATTTTAGAGTCCTCTTGAAAGAAAATATACAGTCATGTCACATATACATTTATACTTTTATAAAGTAACATACATTCCTTTCAGTCTCAGTCAAGGTAAATAGACTAAAACCAAAGTAGGTGCTCTAACCAAATAATAATGAAGTTGAAATAATAATGAAAAGAGATTTGACACAATCAAAATTGCATAGAAAATTAGCAACTCAATCCTAAATGACAGATTTTTGACAAATACAATCAAAAGGATGATTACAAAATAATTTAAGAAATTGAAAATAAAGTAGTGGTGAAATGTCATTTAAAGAGAAATTTATACCTCTAAATGCCTATGCTAAAAGGCAAAAAAATGTTTGCTTCTCTACGATTGGGATTGGGCTAATCATTTTCCTCTTTAATTTGGTTATCAAGAGTATAAATGGAAGAATTTGGACTATATGTATGTTGTTTAAGTCCCTTTTTCCACAATATGATGTGCAGCATAAAATAATTCAAGTTTCAGACAAATGGATAATGCAGTTGTTTAACCTTATGTAACACTTTTCAGTGTTAAAATGCAAATATCTGCATCCTGTAGATCTTGCTCTACACAATGACCCTGCCTCCACTTCTTCCTCGGTATCTATTTCAAATTTTTTGCTTACACTGAAATCTTGACATATGTTTTATTGTTATGGAGAATTTTTCCACTACAAGTAGATGTTTCAGGAAAATATTCCTGACTTTTTGAAATGTCAAATATGAAAGAGGAAGGGGTAGTGAAATTTCAAACAGCACTAAAAAATAGAAGAAACTAAAAACAGGTCATGCCATAGAAAAGAAGAAAAGAAAAAGAGGGAAAAATACTAGATGAAAAACATATTGTAGATCTGCCTTTGGCTGCTAGCCAGACTTGCTTCTTGCAGGCAGCTAGCATGAGCAGAGAGACCAGACAGATCAGCCTCTGCCTGCCAGCTGCCAGCAACCTCCATCGGAAGGCTTACTTCCTGTAGGTAGCCAGTGTGAACAGAGAGACACAGACAGATCTGCTTCTGCCTGCTGGCTTGTCCCCATTGGAAGGCTTGCTATATGTAGGCAGCCAGCAGAAGCAGGGACATGCAGCCCGGTAAACACTGTCACCTACACACCACCATTGGAGGCCCAGGCTTCCTTCAGGCAGCCATCACCAACCAGGAGAATCAGAAAAACACACCACCGTGTGCCTACAACCATTGCAGGAATCCCAGTGTAGACACACAGACTAAGAGAAGCAGCCCCACCAATGTGAAACCCTGATCATCAGGGAAGCCCCAGTGTAACTACACAGGTCTGGAGAAGCCCACTCCACGCCTGCTACCTCTCTATAAACATGGGTTCAGAGGGACCCAGGTGCCTGTCCCATTCTCCTGCACCACAGAAGGGCAGCCAATGTGGGAACACCTGGAACCCCGCAACCAGCTTGTTGGGAGGGACCTAGGAGAATGTAAAGATGAAGGAGGAAAAGGCAATCTCAGACCTCCAGCCCACACAGAACAAGTCTGGGAGATACAGTCATGGAAGAAAATGGAATTCACACACCTGAAATCTCAGAAAGAATAGCAAGTGTAGTAAAGAAACAACTTTATAAGATTGTAAAAGTAATCAAATCAAAAATAATGTCTCAGATAAGAGAAGACATTGCAAACATAATGAAAGAATTGCTCAGTATGTCTAAAAACATAAATTGTTTTAAAAAGAGGAGCATAGAAAAATGATGTAAACCTTGAATGAACAATATATAAAGGAATTATGATGCATGAAACAGATTCAGAGACATATCGAGGAAATTAAAAAGTCAATCAAAGGCTGGAAAAACCACTTGAAAGAGACTGAAGATAGGTTTTGAGACCTTGAAGACAGGATTGCAGCTAGCAGTCATGAAAGGAGTGATCTCTTAAAAATAACAAGGAATCAAGGAATAACAATTCAATGGCTGCAATTTGACACAAAGAAAAATAATTTAGGAATGATAAGTAGTGAAGAAGTAGAGGTTAACACAAATGAAATAAAAAGGATATTTACAGAAGTGTTAGTACAAAACTTTCCAAACTTGGGAAAAGGATCTGGAATATAGATAAGTGAGGCATATAGAACTCCACCTAGCTGGGCCAGGAATTTAGCTCCATGGAATAAGTTCTTGCTTAACATGTGCAAGGTCATGAGTTTGATCCCTGGTACCAAAGAAACAATTAGAACTCCAACTAACCATAGCCAAAATAAATACACACCCAGAAATATAATAATCAAGATCTCACAAATTGTGCACAAGAACAGAATGTTAAAGGCTGTTAGAGAAAAGAAACAGATCGCCTATAAAGGAAAACCAATCAGAATCATGGCAGGCTTCTCAACACAAATCATCAAGTCAAAAAGTTGGAGTGAAGTGTTTAAATACTGAAAGGAAAGAACTTCCAACCCAGACTGATGTACCCTACAAAACTATTGTTCAAAAGTGATGGAAAAATAAGATACTTCCATGATAAAGAACAACTGAAGGAATTCATGACCACCAAACCACCTCTACAGAGAGTGCTAAAGGATATTCTAGAGAGAGCTAAACATGGCCATGGTTCCAGGAACAGCAGCAGAGGATGATTGACAAATGAGACAGGCAACTTCTGAATGAAGGGGGAATGTGGAGAGCCAAACAACAAGAGGATAGCAGAACAGAGACAAACCTGTGTATGCTGGCTGTAACCATTAATGTAGATGGCCTCAGGTCAGCAATAAAAAGAAACACAGGGAGAGCAGATCAAGAAACAGGATCCATTGATATACTTCACACAAGAAACACAATTAACTGGAAAGGAAATTCATAGACTGAAAACCAAAGGAGAGAAAACGGTTGACAGGAGACCAGAAAAAAAGCAAGAGTAACTTGCCCATCAACCCCAGAATGGATAAGAAAGATAAGGTATTTCCATGCAGTGGAAAACTACTCAGCTATAAAGTAGAATAATTTCAATGCTCTTGTAGTTAAATGGATGCAACTGGAGATTATGCTCATGAGTGAAACAGTTTGAACTTATAGGCATGAACCCTAGCATAAGAAATAGCAGTTTGTGAGATCTGAAAGCAAAGTAGCTATGATAAGAATGAGTGGGGAGGAAATATCTGGGAGGGAGGGTGAAAGCTACTGTTAATTTCTTATTGTCTTGTCTTAACCTGTTGTATTATTTTCACAATTTTGCTAGGTTTGGTTTTGTTCTGTCTAGTTTATTAGATTTTATTGTGTCTGATAGTACGGGCAGCTATTTTGAACATAATGGGATGTATTATGGTAATCATGGTTGGTTTCCTATTGTCTTGTTGTGAAGTCCTAAGATGCTTTCAATCTTTTGTTTAATAGGTTTTATTCTAATTTGTTTTGTTTGATTTTATTATGCATGATAGTGTGAACAACTATTTTGAAGAAAATGAGACATTATGGTAGTCATTACTGATTTCCTATAATCTTGTTTTGAATACTGCAATGCTATTTTTCTTTTGTTTGTATTGGTTTTATTCTTCTGTGTTTTGTTTGATTTTATTGTGTATGCCAGTTTAACCGACTATTTTGAAAAAATGAGACATTATAGTAACCATTGTTCATTTCTTGTTATCTAGTTTTGAAGTCCTGTGATGCTTTCATTCTTTTGTTTTGATTGTTATTATACTATTTTTCTTTGTTGGATTTTATTGTGTGTGTAGGTATGACAACTATTTTGAAGACATTATGGTAGCCACTGTTGATTTCCTATTATCTTGAAGTCCTGTGTTTCTTGCATTATTCTGTTCTGATTTGCTTTGTTGTTTTGCTTAGTTTCATTGTCTTTAAAATAAAAAATAAAATATAAGGTAATGTATCTTTCCAAATTTCAAAGCTAGAACAAGGAAAGAATAGTGATAAATATATCTACAAAACGGAAACTAAATTTCAAAGAAGAACATTTATTAATACATATTTAAAAAAATTACTTGGAAAAGGGGGAGCATGGAAGAGTAAAGACAGCTCTAAGAACAGAGAAGTTGCTAACAACAGCAAAAAAAATACATTTTAAGAGAACACCATAAACAGCAAACATAAATACATGAGGTTAGATGGACAGATCTCAATAAAAAGCATACTGCATAATGCATACTCCAGAAGAAACGAAACCTAAACACTGCTCCATAACAGCAACAGAAACAAATCAATAATCAAAACTTACATGCAAAGAAAATTCCAGACCCAAATAGCTTTACAAATACACTTTTGCCATTTAGTTACTTACTTATCTATTTATGATTGCAATGCATAATAGTTACATTCATTTGGGAAACAGACAACCCAAGAAAATTTCTCTTCTTAGTCATTATAATTTCTTTACTCCTTTCTCTAATTTCTCTGCTCTTCTCTTCCCACTTTGCCTTCCTCTTCTCCAAAATCTATCCTTCCTTATTTTTGACAGTATGTTCTTTATTTTACTCTGAAATTAATTTATATTTTAGATGTTTTATAATGGAGAAATCATGCAATATTTAACTTTCTGTCTCTGATATATTTTATTTAACATCATGGACTCAAGGTCCATTTATTTTCCTGGAAAATGGCATGATTTTGTTCTTTTTTATGACTATATAATATACTTACTCCATCATATTTTATCAGTTCATATGCTAATGCCATTCTAGGTTGTTTCCAATCTTTGCTGTCATGAGTTGCACTGTTATAAAGATGGCTATACATGTATGACTAAAATGCAGTGTCTTTAACTACTTTTTGGTATATGCTCAAGAACAGTATAAGTGAGTTAAATGCATTTCTGCATTTAGTTGTTTATATATTCTAGATATTATTACTCTATCAGAGGTGTGTTACTGAAAAGTATTTTCCATTGCATATTCTGTCTCCTCAATCTGGTGACTGTTTCCTTTTACATACAGGGTTTTTTTTATTTTGCTTGTTAATTAGATGTAAATCCAATATTATTATTGGTATTGTTTTTTGTGTTGTTAGAGTTTCATCCCAGAGAAATTGTTTGCATGTGCCTATATGACTTACAGTGTTTCTCTTATGTTATCTTACAGGGCTGGGTTGGTGTTTTTCTTTGTTTTGTTTTCCTTTGTTTTGTTTTGTTTTGTTTTGTTTTTGGTATTGGGGATCAAACTCATCACCTTGCGATTGTAAGGCAGGCACTTATACCACTGAGCCAAATCCTCAGCCCAAAAATACGGAACACTTCATGAATTTGCATGTCATCTTTGTGCAGGGGGCATGCTAATCTTCTCTGCATTGTTCCAATTTTAGTATATGTGCTGCCGAAGCAAGCATGACTGTTTTATATCTATGTTTGATCCATTTTTGATCCATTTGCATTTGATTTTAGTACCAAGTCACAAATAACTATCTGGTTCCATTTTAGTGGCCATTAATAACTAGCTTTCTCACCACCTTTTGCTAAAAAGGTTATCTTTTCTCCAGTGTATATTTTGGCCCCTTTCTGAAAGATAGGTTACTAAAGGCTAACGGGGCTATAGCTGTGTCTAATACTCTAGTCCTTTGTTCTAATGTTTATTTTTGCACAGTTATGATGCTGTATTGTTAACACAGTATAATTTGAAATCCTAAGTTATGATTTTTTCCACTTTGCTCTTTTTGTTCAAGATTGATGTGGCTGTGTCCTTTTTGGTTCCATATAATTTTTTTCTGTTTTTGAAAAGAGTGTTATTGGTGTTTTAAAAGGCATTGCATTAAATCTAAATATTCTTTTAGTAATATGACTATTTTAGTGCTATTAATTCTATGCAGGAGCACAGGATATATTTCCATTTTCTGATATTTTCTTTAATTTCACTCTTCAGAATTCTATAGTTTTTGTTATAGAAAACTTTCACTTCTTGGTTTGGCTGGTTCCTGTGGATTTAAGTTCTTTTTGAAGCTTTTTGAACTACAATGAATGGAACTGTTTTCCTAATGTTCTTTTGGGTGGGTTTATTATTGCTGTACAGGATAATAATTATTTTAACTGTTGATTTTTTATTCTGTTACTTTGCTGAGTTTATCAGCTCTAAAGATCTTCTGATAGAAGCTTTTAAAAATATTCTTTCTACAGTATCATATCATCTTCAAATAGGGAAACTTAAATTCTTTTGCAATTTACATATGATTATTATTTCATTCTTTTGAATAATTTCACTTTAAAGGGCTGAACTGTATGGAACAAGAGTGATAAGAGAGAAATTCTTGTCTTTCTCCTAATTCTAAGGTTTGACTGTGGTATAAAAGATATGATAAATATATATATATATATATATATATATATATATATATATATCCTATGTATCAAAATAGTGAGCTCTGAAACAACCACATGTATAACTTGTCAGCAAATGTTCAATCATGGGTATGACCATTAACTTTAATATATCAATTTAACTGAAGAAAAATGCCTGGCAGGTTAGTAAAGCATAGTTCTGAGTGCATGTGGGTTGGTTCCAGAAATGAGTGGTAAGTAAGCTAGCCAATTTAAGAGGGCATTGCAACTGCTTGTGGTGACAGCAAATAATAGGCTTGTATCCTACTAAGAGGGGCAAGACAAAAAATGTACACCCATTTTTTAAAAACTTCACTCTGCTTAAGCAGGTAATCCTTTTTTGCCATTATGTTAGGGCCTTGGTCTCCAGTTTATTCAGCCTTCAATAAACTTCCCAGTGACCTTCAGGGCCTGAGGATTTAAATGACCTCCTTGATCCCTCCTTGTTCAGTGACTTCCATCATCTTGAGTAAAGCAGATGTGGGGCCCTCTGGCTGTTTACCATGTAGATGGACACTGTGGACTTTCCTGCTTCTGATACTGTAAGCTTATTGATTATGTCATTTTGTATAATTATATTTTCATTCGATGCTCTTGCTCTAGAGATTCTTCTTTAATATAATGGCAGTGGTGATACTTTGACAAATGATATTGAGAAAACCAGAGTTTTCATGCAAGGAATCAAATTGGCACTCATTTATCACCACGTGCACACACACACACACGCACACACACACACACATAGACACACATCTGGGCACAGAAATGTAACTCAAAATGGATTAGAGACTTAAACAAAAGACCTGAAACTGTAAAATGCCTAGAGGAGAACAAAGGAGAAAACTTCACTGTAATGATCTTATAAATAATTTATCAGATATTACACCAAAATTTCAAGCATCAAATTGCAAATAGATAAGTAGAAATACATCAAGTAATGCATTTTCCATGCATTACTTGTACATGTATTGTGGAAAGAACACAGTGAAAAGAAAATGTGAGAAAATATATATATATAAATTATGTATCTCATAAGGTGATAAGATTTGACATATACAGATTACTCCCTCACTTCAACAGAAAAAAATAACAAAATGAAATAATTCTACTAAAAATTGGCATATTATGTGAATAGTTATTTCATCTAAGTAGATATACATATGGCAAAAAGCTACATAAAGCAAACCTCAGCATCTCTATTCAGAAATATGTCAATCAAACCCTGATGAAGTATAATGAAGCAAGATAAAGAGAATAAAAGATAAGACATTTGATAATATTAGAATACTCTTTGCAGTATTGTAACATAAAAGAATATTTCAAACTATCAAGAAGAATTTCAATTATGGAAAAAAATTAAAAATGGGACAAGCATAGAATCTACATCTCATTTCTCAACATTTATCTAAAAGAGTTGAAATAAGAAACTCAGAAATATTTGTGATCTTATGTTTTTGAAGTATTATGTACTAATAGATGAAAGCAACATAAATGCCTACCATTGCATGAGTAGACTGAAAGGTGGTATATGTGTAGAATATCACTCAGCCTTTAACAGAAAGAAATTTTTCTACATGTAAAAACATGGATGAATGGTGAGGAGAAAATCTTGTTAAATGAAATAAGTAAGCATGAGTAAATATGAGACATAATGTCATTTATATGAAGTATGTAGACTAGTTTGTCTCAGTAAAATGGAAGATAATGTTGGTTGCCAGGGATTATGGACAGAGGAAAATGTGGAATTTCTCTGCAAACTAGTATAAAATTTTAGTTACACAAGATGAATAATCTTTAAATATTGTATGCATAACATTGTGCCTATGGGTAACACTACTTTACTATACACAAAGTTTAAAATATTAAAACATTATTACTAATTCACATTACATATTGTATACATATGTGTGGTAAGAGACACATATCAAGTCATTCTTGTCATGCCCTCAAAGACTCATGTGTTAATGAGTTGGTCACCAGCCTTGTTGGTTTTGGAAGTTATTGAAACTTTCAAATTGTGCAGCATAAGTGAAGAAGTTAAATGACTAAGATCATTTGCTTGAAGGGTTTAATGTGACCCAAAGCACTACTTGCTCTTTTTGTTCAATTGCAAACATGAGATGAGCTGATATTTCTGCCTGGTGTTCCCTGCCACACTCTACTAAATTACCACAAATCTAAAGGCAATGGAAACCATGTGTGGTGGTGCTTGTAATCCCAGCACTCGGGAGACTTGAGTTTGAGGCTTGCCATGAGTTTGAGGCCATCCTTGGCTACATAAGTGAGTTCAAGACCAGCCTTCACTACATAGCTAGACCTTGTCTCACAAAACAAGGAAACAAATAGACCAAAAAAAAACCCCAAAACAATGAAGTATGTCCACCATGGACTGAAACCTATGAAACTGTGAGCCCAAATAAAGCTGTTCCCCTAATTATCCACTTTCCTAAGCAATTTGTTGCTGTAATGTAAATCTGAATAATACAGAAAAGTGGTGTTGAGAATAGTGTCCTTGCTGTGACTATCTCTGATAATATGTTTCAAAAGATTTTGGAACTGACATTTTGGAGGAATTTTGAAAGACATGCTATGGTAGCCTAGATCAAAGTAAAGAGTGATGTAAGAAATGACTGATTGATTAAAATTTAATCACACAAGATCAGAATACTGACAAACTATGGATAGTAAAGGTTATACTCAGATTTAGGAGAAAATAATGTTTTTATGAGATTTGTAGTATAGGGCACTTGAAAGGAAATTTCAGGGGAAATGAGCACCCAAGTTGCAGCAAGGGCATTTCTGAAGGCTTTTAGCCTGATTTGTGGTGAAAATTGTAAGCAAAACTGAGAGATTTTTTTCAATTCTTTGTAAATTCTATGTAATAGTCCTTTGTTTGAAGAACAACTGGCTAAGATTTTTTTCCCACTTTATGGGTTGTCTTTTCATTCTATCAGTGACTTCTTTTGTTTTGCAAATCTTTTTTAATAGCATTAGATCCCAGTTGTTGATTCTTTGTAGTGTTCTCTGTTCTACTGGACATTTGTTCATGAAGTCTCTGCCTACAACTGTGACTTCAAGAGTTCTACTTACTTTTTATTCCAACAGGTTTAGCATTTATGTTTTAATATTTAGAACTTTGGTTCATTTTTAGTTTAATTTAATGCATGATGATAAGCAAGGGTCTAATTTTAGTCTTCAGAGGAAGTGTAGACTGGTACAATCTCTGTGGAAATCAATGTGGTGATTCCTCAAAAACCTAGTACTAGAAGTTTCATTTGACACAGCTATTTCACATCTTGGTATCTTGCTGAATAAACTGAAAAAACATAATGCCACAGTGATATATGTACACCCATGTTCACAACAGCATGGTTTGTAATAACTAAATCTTGGAAACAACTCAAATGCCTATCAATTGAGGAATGGATAAAAAATGTGTTTTTTGAGGGGTCCAAGCCTGCGGGGGAGTTAGGGCCTTGCAAGATGAGTCCCAGTGCCCCATAGCTATCTCAGGGAAAGTTGGAGACCTACGCTCCTGGTGATTGAGTTTCTAGCCAGCTCCCAGGGGCACTGGACTGAGCCCTGGGGGTTCCACGGGTCTCAGTGAATCATGCGAGTGCCTTGTTTCACTTTGGGAGGTAGAGACCATGCAGGGGGACTCTCAACCCTGTGGGGCTGGCCTGGAGAGAGCTTAATACCAGCACTCCCAGCGGTTGAGTTCATATCCAGCCCCCTAAGACATGGGACTGAGCCATGGAGGTTTTGCAGGCCTCAGTACACTACACCCAGCTTCCACCATTCAATTTGGGGAGCCAAGAGCCTGCAGGGGAGTTAGGACCATGCAAGGTGAGTACCAGAGCCCCAAGGAGGGCTCAGGGAGAGTTGGAGATCTGTGCTCCGTGCGATTCAGTATCTAGCCAGCTCCCAAGGACACTAGACTGAACCACAGAGGTTCCACGAGCCTCAGTGCACCAAACCCAGTGGCCTTCTTTCACTTTGGGAGGCAGAAACCATGCAGGGGGCTTTCAGCCCTGTGGCACTGGCCTGGGGAGATATGAAGACCAGCGCTCCCAGAAGTTGAGTTCATATACAGTGCCCTAGGACACAGGACTGAGCCCCGGAGGTTCCCTGGGACTCAGTACACCAAGCCCCACTTCTGTCTTTCAATCAAGGGAGACAAGAACCTGTGGGGGTGTCAGTACTGCTACAGGAGCTGAGGGTGCAGGAGGTGATTCACAACTCACCCAGGGGAAGCTTTGGAACACCACTCAAAGCAAGGAAATACAGGAAAATGACAAAAGGAAACTCTAAAAGGCAATCTCAAATCTCCAGCAAATCCCAAGAAAGCCTAGGAGCCATGTACATAAAAGAAAATAGAAGCCATACACCTGAAATGACTGAAATGATATCAACTGAAATAAAGAAGCAACTAGGGGAAGCTATGGAGAAATTCAAATCAGAAATAAATGCCCAGGTAAAAGATGAAATGATAAAGAAGTGAAAGAAATAGTGAACACATCTAGTGAAGACAATGCTAAAAAATTAGAGGAACAAAGCAAACAGATAAAAACCCTGAATTAACACTATAATAAACAAACAGAATACATAAAGCATATTCAAAGAGATATACAGGAAATCAAAAATTCTATTGAAAGCTGCCAAAACCACCTCAAATAAATCAAAGATAGAATTTCAGACCTTGAAGATAATATTGCAGCTAGTGAACAAGAAAGGAAAGGTCTTTTAAAAATAACAAAGAATCAGGAAATAACAATTCAACAGCTGCAAGTTGATGCAAAGGAAGATAACATAAGATTAATAGGGATAACTGAAAAAGAAGGGGACAGCCCAAATGATATTAAGAGGCTATTTACAAAAGTAATAGCTGAAAACTTCCCAAACATGAGAATGATAACCAACATATGGATTAGTGAAGCATATAGAACTACAAATGACCATAACCAAAATAAAACTGCACACAGACATACAATAATCACCATCCCAGAAAGCCAACATAATAATAGAATACTAAAAGCTGTTAAAGAGAAAAGACAGATCACCTACAAAGGAAAACATCAGAATCACAGCAGACTTCTCAACACGAGCAATGAAGTCAAAATGAACATGCAGTAAACTATTTCAGATCCTAAAGGAAAACCACTTCCAACCCAGAATGATATATGCTGAAAAACTGTCCTTCAAAGTGGATGGAGAAATAAGATATTTCCATGACAAAGAACAGCTGAAAAACTACATAACCACCAAACCAACCCTACAAAGAATACTGAAAGACATTCTAGATACACATGGGATAAAACCAGCAAGCAAGGAAGACAATTAAACAGAATGAAAAGCTAAAGACACAACAGCAGAAAGATAACATGTCAACAATAAACCAATGTATAACAGTTATAATCATTAATGTAAATGTCTTCAACTCACCAATCAAAAGAAGCAGACAGGGAGAATGGATCAAGAAACAGCATCCAACCATATGCTGTCTACAAGAAACTGATCTAACCCAAAAGGAAACCCATAGACTGAAAGTCAAAAGATGAAAAACAATACTTTGTGCAACAGGAAAACAAAAAACAAAAAAGGCAGGGTGGCTATTCTGTTTTCAGACAATGTGAAATGCAAACCAAGAATGATCCAAAGAGATAAAGAAGGTCACTACATACTTGTTAGGTGAAAACTTCAAAAGGAAGAGATAACAATCTTAAATACATATGCACCAAATTCCAGAGCACACAGCTATACAAAGCAAATATTAACAGAAATGAAAAATCAAATAAACAATAACACAATGATAACAGGAGACCTTAACATGCCATTGACACAAAGGGACAGATCAACTAGACAGACAATCAACAAAGAAATAACAGAATTGAATCACACCTGTGAATAAATGGACGTGATAGACATATACAGAGTGTTCCATCCAATGAGGATCAGAATATTACATTCTTCTCAGCAGTACATGATACATTCTCTAAAATAGACCATATACTAGCCCACAGAACATATTTAAGTAAATGCAAAAGAATTGAAAATATCCCATGCATGTTATCGGATCATAGAGCCATGAAACTAGAAATAAACGATAAAAACAACTGCAAAAACCCTATAAACACATTGAAACTGAGTAAAATACTCTTGAGCAATAAATAGGTCACAGAGAAAATTAAAGAAGAAATTAAACAATATCTACAAGTAAACAAAAATACAAACACAACTTTGCAGAATTTGTGGGATGTAATGAAAGCAGTCCTCTTAGGAAAATTTATTGCACTGAGTTCCCACATCAGGAAGACAGAATGAACACAAATAAAAAAACCTGATGCTACAACTCAAACATCTAGAAAAAGAAGAGCAAGCCAAGCCCAAAGCCAAAAGAAGGGAGGAAATTATAAAGATCAGAGCAAAAAATTAATGCAATAGAGACTAAGAAAACAGTACAAAGGATCAATGAATCAAAGAGTTGGTTCTTTGAAAGAATAAATAAAATTGATAAGACCCTGGCCAATCTTATTTTAAAAAAGGAAAGAAAAAGCTCAACTTCACACAATAAGGAATGGAAAAGATGAAATTACTACATACTCAGTAGAAATATAGAAGATGATCATCAACACCTATTTTGCAAACCTCTACTCTCATAGGTTCGATAACACAGAAGAAAGACAAATTCCTAGATACATATGACTTACAAAAGCTGGGTCAGGAAGATGTAAAACTGCTGAATAACCCAATTTATATTAATGAAATTGAAAACGTGATTAAGAGAGAGTCCAAAGATGGCAGACTGGTAGGTAGCAGGAGAGGGACCCTCTCTGAGAGAGACAGCTTAAATGCCATAATACACCCTGGAGAGACCCAAACAGAGAGAGATGGACTCTCACAACCCACGAAGAAACTAAAGTGCAAAAAAATGCTTGAATATGTGGTCCTGGGGCTACCATAAAAGAAGTTAAGATCAGCAAGCACAGCGTCCTCCTCGAGTCGCCTGAATCCCTGCCAGAGACCTGACAAAGCAATCCACCCCAAAGCGACTGGCTTGAACAGTATTTGCTATATAGCCTGAGAATATTAAATTAGATGCCATCTGGGAAATGGATTAATTGTTTAATGCTGATGCACAGAAAAATTACAGAACAACTCAAATTTAGGGCTTATGGTGTTATCTTCTCACAATGACTAAGACAACCATGGGAGATAGGTATGAAGACAATGCAGCCTAGATTTATACTTCCTGAGAAGTTTGAGTTTAATCTGAGATGTACACAGACCCTGACCCTACCATCCTTAGTGAGCAAGCAAAACCAGTGAGTGCAGGTTTGAGATGCAGATGGACCTCAAAGTTCTGAATAAAGTCCAGAAACACTTGCCCTGTGACCTTCATTCAGCAAAGACTACTGGTCTGTTTGCTTTCCCTACTTATCACAGTGAGAAAGACACACCTTGGCTTGGATGACTGCACAGTCTAGAATGCACAGAGATATCACAACTGGAGTGATGTGCATCTCAAGACCAACAGGTCATCACACTAGGTGGACAGTATCTTGCTGTCTTCCAGGACTTTAAAACCTGAAAAAAAATAATTCAAAAAATACAAAGGAATTTTTTGCTTAATTTTTTATTGCTCTTTCCTTTATTTTATTTTGGGGGGGAGGTTGAAAATTTTTCTTCATTTCTTCTTCTCTCCTTTTAATTTGATTTTACTTCCTTCATATTTTTTATCCTTAATTTTTTTCTTTTCATCTTTTTCTTTTCTTTTATTTTTAATAATATTTTATATAAATTTTATTTTATTATATTTTAAATAAAATATAGTAATATTTTTATTTTAATAGAATTAACTTTCTATTACTCCTCAAAATGATCCTCTAATTCACTTTTCTCTCTTTCCATTGATTAATTTTTCATATTAGACATTTTATTTTTTATTGCCCAACTCACCTGTCATTACTGATATAACCATTAAACTGTATGACTCTTTACATAGTAAATTCCATGCTATTATTGTTGAAAACTGATCTATTTTTAGGGAAAGTACAGTTGTTGTGTTTAGTAGCTATTTACTGTATGTCAGTATTTAGTTTGTCTCCATTGTTAAATTTCTATCATCGCGCTTTGAAATCCTATACTGCAATTTTTTTGTTGTCCTTGTTATTTTCCTTTCACTTTTGTTGATATATTTTGATTGTTTGATTCTTAATTTTTTAAATTTTTTCTCTTTAAAATAAAAAATGAATATTTTTTTTAATATTCATATTATAATTATAGATATCTTTCTCTGTTTAATGTTGGGACATTACTTGGTCTCTGGATATGTCAATATCGAGATTGTGTTTTATGTTACTATTGTTGCTGATTTCATTATTATTGACAAAGAGCCAGGGTTTTTAACTGCTAATTGATTTTCTTTGTATGATGATATCAGAAATACATTTGCATCATTAACAATACTGAAACCCATTCCCAGAGATCTGGGTGCTGAGTCAAATAAACAGCAGGCTCACCTCCCAGATAAATAAAGAGCTTGGATTTTCAGACAGAGAGAATGACCCATATTTAGTCATGCCCAGTGCATCCCTAAAAACAGACACTCACTAAAAGTTGGAGACTGCCAAGTTTCACTATCCTGAGAAATGAAGTCCCTTGCCTCTATCTTTCTCTAATCTGTCCTTTAACCCTGTTCACTGAGTTATGCAGAGCTGGCTATATTGAACCAGATGTTCCCCTAATATTAAAGGGTTAAAACATGAGATAACATCTCAGCTGAAGCCATGAGCCTCAGCAAAAGTTATATCTTTCTAGAAGTAAGGGAACCAGCCTCACATACATGAAGTTATCTTTGAATTGCTAATTGGAGGCCTTTGTGTCTGGTACAAAACTATTCTTTTTCTCATTACAACTGATGCCTACAAAACATTTTTCTTTCTAGCACTCTTCTACAACCCCTACACAGCTCCCTGTGTCATACTAATAAAAAAAATAAGTTTTTGGATTCATGGCCTTTTGTTATCCAGAGAATATTGACCGTGCCAGAGCTCCTCATCTGCAGAACTTTTTCACTTTGCCTTTACTTTATGTCCATGTACCATATTGACAGCAGGAGACCTGAACATTTTTCAGGGGTTTCAGTAACTACAGAGGTCTCCAAGCTACAGATATCAAGTAAAGATATATGCAATGAACTACTGTGTGCTCAAATCCATAAAACAAACACCATGTGTCACAAATTTTCAGATAAATATCAACCAAATTGGAATAGGGTCCAAAACACTCCACTGTCACAAACAGAAACACCACTTACACAAAAACCAACAAAGAAACATTGTACTTGGACAAAACCTTTGAACAAATGGACCTAATATATATGAAAAGAAAAAAATTAAAATAAAAAAGTGGAAAAATAATAATGCCTTGTAAAACGTAAGGAAAAGATAAAAATGATACATAATACAGAAAAATTTTTAAAAAGAAAGAAAAAACAGGTTAAGTAAAAAAAAAAAGATACTGAATGAGTGATTTCTTTCCAAAATGTTGTATCTGAGGATCCAACCAATCTTAATTTTCTTTGCTTTGTTTAAGAATTAGGAGTTTTCAAGGTGACCTCCTTGCATCCAAGCCTGCTCTGTCAATTCCCCCCTAAACTGTGTTTACCTCCCAAGTCCAGGTGGCTCTCTATTCCCATTAGTAAATGGAGAACTTAATCAACTCTAGTGTCTCTGCTGGAGTTAGGCTGCAGTGTGGGAGTTGGAGTGAACTGTTGGAGTTAATGTCCACAATAGTGGAGTATGCTTTCTTCGTTCTTTTTGTGAGCATTGTCCTAATCCAGAATTAGGTAGCGCGACTATTCCTTGCTTCTGTTATCCCATGCCACAGGGAAGGAAAATGCAAATCCAGCTTGGAGTTGTTGAATGGTCATTCACTTGTGCCAGGCTCATAGTGCAAGTGGCATAGGCCTGCTTGTCTGCATGGGGCTCCTGCAAGCTGCTCCTGCCAGGTGGATCTGCTTTTTCCCTTGGGAGCTGTTCTGCTTCTCTGTTCAATTTTATGATTCTTACAAGTCATTCAGAAAACTTTTGTTTCTTCTAATCTTCTCTTCCTGGTGTGATAATATAAAAAATATGGAAATAGTCCTTTCTATAAAGATATAAAATTTAATAATTTTCACAGAATATAAACCATAAATCAGAATCATTGTCAAACTTCCATGCAAATAAGATTTCCCAAGAAACTTTTATCCATAACCAGGAAATTTTTTTTTAGAATGTGTTGAGACACTCAAAAGATTGGCCAGTTTTGCACTGGAGAAAGGCTTGGGGGATTCTCCTGAGTAGGGCAAGAGCTCTTTGTGGATCACAGTTAAATGGTAATGAGGAACTCCCATACCTTGTTATACCAAGCATGTTCTACTACCTCTCAATTCTATAGCATTATTTCTGGGAAAAATTTATCATATGTAAACAAATACATATACTTTCATTCTCAAGGGAACCATGTGCAGTATTAAGATAGACATACACTGATCTGAGCAGAAATCTTCTAAATGTCTGAGGTTTTTAATTCTACATTTAGATGATAGCATTAGAAATTTTGGGAAACTCTCACCAATTACAAAATGATGTATAATATATTATGGAGTTTAGAAAATTTACATATAAAACTAACACATCCATAAATAATTTTTTTATTGGTGTTTATAATGTGAGGGGTAAAATACTATGAACTCCAAATTCATGTAATTATCTAAATAATTTGTCTGATAAAATAAGAATTAACAAAAAATTAGAATAAAACCCAATTAAGAACACATTGGATTAAAAAAGAGATAAGTAGATTAATAAAAGAAAGGCTGGGAACCTCTCAAGAAGACACAGACAGAAGAATAGAGGAACACAAAAGGCAAGAAATGTTTAATGAAGAAAATGAGAAAAACCTAGAATTCATGAAGCAAATTCAGAGAAATTATCAGGAAACTAAAGACTCCATAGAAAACTGCAAAACTGCTTGAAAGAACCAGATAGACTATCAAAAATTGAAGACAGGCTTGCAATGTGGGGTCATAAAAGGGAAGATCTCCTAAAAATAACAAGGAATCAGGCAGTAACCATACAAAGGCTATAGGATGACATGCAGGAATCAAAACAGAGGAATTGCAAAGGCTATTCACAGAAATAATTAAGGAAAATTTCCCAAGCATAGAAAAAGGAAATGATATTCAGATGTATGAAGCATACAGAACTCCAGCCACCTACAACCAAAACAGAGCTACACCTAGACACATGATAATCAAGATCCCATAAGTTCCATATAAGAACAGAATATTAAAAGCCATCAGAGAAAAGAAACAAATGACCTATAAAGGAAAACTCATCAAAATCATGACAGACTTCTCAACACCGACCATCAGGTCAAGAAGAGCTTGGAGTGAAGTAATTCAAGCCCTGAAGGAGAACAACCTCCAG
>PVJX010027776.1:0-24527 GCA_004027295.1 Dolichotis patagonum | reverse complement strand
GAGATCTTCCCTTTCATGATCCCACACTGCAAGCCTGCATTCAATTTTTGATAGTCTATCTTTAGTTTCTTTCAAGCAGTTTTGCCAACTTTCTATGGTGTCTTTAGTTTGCTGGTAATCTCTTTGAATGTGTTTCATGAATTCTAGGTTTTCTTTATATTCTTCATTGAACGTTTCTCTCCTTTTGTGTTCCTCCATTTTTCTGTCTGTGTCTTCTTGAGAGGTGCTCAGCCTTTCTTTTATTAATCTACTTATCTCTTGTTTAGCTTGAATTAATATTTCAATTTTGATCTCATTTACGAGGTCCCGAAGATATCTCTTTATGTCCACTGATGCTGTGTTTGATGTTGCATGTTAGCTGCCCTCAATCTCTTTTATATTTACCTCTCCTGGATCAATGTTCTCATGGTTAGGTGCTGGGAGATTTTTCTTATTTCTCTCTCTCGTCATGTTTTTGGTTGCTTCCGTATAAATGTATAGTGTAAATCCCAGCCCCTTTTCTTGTTGGTTAGGGTTCTTCTGGAGCACACAGGCTAGGGGCTTCTGCTCTCTGCAGTCCACTATCAGAGATTGAAGTGCAAGCAAAGGCAGTGTGTGCAGGCTCCTCCCCTCTGGGCCAGTCAACCTTCACAGGTCTTCACTGCGTCAGTGTGCGCTGTGTTCAGGGAATTGATTTTTGGCGACGCCCTTGGTCCTGGCCAGTGATGCGGCCTAGTTCAAGCAGATCCCACCAATCTGCTCTGCGAGGGTAGCAACCAACTGAAGCCACTTCCTTACAGAGTTAGGACTGTCCTGCCCAAATCCAACATGTCATCCAGTTGGTTGCCCCTTTACCGTGGGAGGGTCTTATTCCTATCACTCACCGTGTGTTGATGCCGGTCCCCGAAAACTGCTGGGCTCCTCTGACCTCAGCACAGCTGCAGCACAAATTCTTGGTGCCTCTGGGTGGGTCGAGTGCAGGGCCGGTTCTGGGCAAGTCACACACAGGGCTGTTCAGCTCCACGCTCTGTGCCGCTCAAGCCAGTCGCATCAGCGTGGGTTCAGTCACTCAGGTCGATCTCAGGCACGAATTCAGGTGGCTTGGTGAGAGCCCTGCTTACCAATCTTAGCTTCTCTAATGGTAGCGCTGGGACCTCATATTCAAGTAGTTTCTTTCACTTCAGTTTCTGCCTGCAGCCTACCACGCTTGCCCAGCGGGCGCACCTGACATGCCGGCCCAAGCTGCTTATGTTTGTATCTGGACATATTCAGAGGGCATGGCGAACAAAAATAACTTATGATTAGATCATAATTTTCTCGTTCATATGAATGTTAAATTTAATTGAATTTAACAGTAAAATAATTGTTTGAAGTGAAATAGAATGTTTGTTCAAATTTGGCTAAATGTTTCTAGTTGTTTAAAGATCATTTCAAGGTGGAAACAAGAGATTATGAAAACCCAAAAGATGATGGAATCATTTCATGTTTTTTTACCTATATGTTCAATTTTAAATATCATGTATTGATTTGTGCTATGAGAAATAATTACCATTCTAACATTTCTTTCTCATCTCTCTCCTATTTTCACAATTGGTTGCTAATTAAGTACTTCCAATTAGAGAAAGTTAACAATGCATTTGTTTAGTTAGTATTCTGCAATACTTTCACTTACTTAACCTAATCCTACCTAAAATATTTGTGACATTTGACTCCTATACTGTAACAATAATATCCCCACTTTGAAGTTGCTCTTCAAAAGTAAGGAGTAGAAATGGAGCGAAATTGGTGAGCACTTATGGTAGAAGGCCAATGATTGTAGCCTCACCTAGCAAATCCTGGCAGCACTTTTTATCTTGGCTGTGGGCCTGAAACTTTCTCCTTTAAGAAAGAAGTAATTTTGAAGACTTTTCCCAGTTGTCTTAGTTACTTTCTCATCGCTCGAATATAATACCTGATGCCCACAACTGAAAGGAGAAAATCTTTATTTTGTTGACAGTTTCTAGAGGTTTCAGTAGAGTCAGCTGGATCCAAGCCAGGGCAGCATGGCAAAGGAGGCGCGGCAAACAGGAAGCAGTGGGAGATCAAAGGATAAAGAAGAGAGATACTGTATCTTTCTGGCCACAACCTCAATGACCTACCTCATCTCAACATCGTATTTAGCTATAAACCCATCTATGGACTAATCCACTGATGAGGATCACACTCCCAGGACCCATTCATCTCTATGATGTCCCACCTGTGAGTGCACGATGTCCAGATAGAAGCTGTAACATCAGGGTTGTTTATTTCTTCTTCCATTGTGTTCCTTGCATTTCTCTTAGAGACTTTTGATGGAATTTTTCGATGGAATCCATCAGTATGCTTTTTCTTCTGTACTATCTGATCAAGAGAAGGGAAGTGAGGAGCTGTATCTCATGAGTAACCCCTCATGCTTAGCTTCTTTTCTTGAACTTTCCCTTTCAGAGTTACAAACTACTTCCCTTCTGTTGATCGGTTGTTAATAGGATCAATTTCTGTAACCTAGGAAAATAGAACAACAAAACCATACAGATGGAGAAAGATGTTTGTGGGTACAAATGTGTTGGTAGAGTTCTGCATTTATATGTATGTTGACCACCTGAAAATGGGGAATTTTCAACTTGCTTCTATTTTCCTGTATGAAATGATATGTTGTACCATTTAATTAATTTATTAAAATTATAATTCTTTAGGTCATATGAATATTTCAAGATTAAAGAGAGTCTGAAGGATAAACTATGCATTGATAAATAATAGTTTTATTATAAAAATATTTTGGGGTAGCTTCCAAACAATGTGAGATATTTTGTGAAATACAGCACATTTTTTTATTAAGAAATTTCAAATAAGGAGTCATAAGTAGTATTCCTCAATATAGTACATTTTTAGAATTAATAACATAATTTTTAGCTTTTAGCTTCCCAACCCCCTTCAGAAATGTATTATATACTAGGTACTTGCTTCATTAAAACTTATTAAAGCAAATGAAAAATAAACCTGTGGTAATTTATTGAAGTTTGGAAATAATGAGACAGTTTCGCTTTTTTATCAAGTGGTTGTATGATGCAAAGCAGTTGTGTGATATAGCTTTGGAGTTATACAGATTTCAGTTAGGTTCTTCCATTGGTTGTCTATGTAACTTTAGACAAGCTACCAAGCATAAATATTCATTTTTATCATCTGTGAGATGGGGTAACAAAACTATTTATAATAGTGATTGTGAAGATTATACCTATGCCTAAATAAGAGTATGTGTTCATGAAATGGACTACTTGAATTAGTGTCCTGCTAAATAGAGGTTCAATCCTGGATGGGTGACATCACTTTTGGGTTGCCCAAACATCTTTAAGATAGGTCCAGTTACTCTGTAACCCCTTAGCATTCTTTTTCTTTATAGTGAAATTGTATTTTATTCTTACTAGCTTATTTGTTTATTATTTCTGTTCACTTTTAAAGTTTGAGAGGGCTGATTTGTTACTGGATCCCCTGCATTTAGACTGACTTCTGCAATATAACTTTCAAAATTCAAAGAATTTTTGACTGAAATGTTTAAGTACATTTACATGTTGTAAAACATTTAGATTCTGGGTTCATTCAGTAAAATTGCAAATACATTTAGAGAAAATAAGCTTTGATTTCTCTCCCTTTCAAACTGATTTGGTGATTGACTGAACTGACTGCTCAATTTAGTTTAATTAGTTCAACTTGAATTGGATGAATAAACTCCATCTTTAGTAACTGACATTACTGCCACTGACATTTCTTACCGATGCTCACTTGATATTTCAGCTGTTTGCTACAGAAATTATATCAGACTGTTCTTCAACTTTGCTGTGTTCCCATCAGACCCCTACATAGAAGGAAATCCAATGAGAGACAGACTCATCTGTGCAGCTTATTAGAGGAATGAAAACATTCTCAAATTCCTCTGAAACTTCTTTTCTAAACAGGGATTTGGCACAGATTTCACATGTGTGAATCCCAGGTTTTCAAGTAATAACTTCATTCCTATGTATTTCTTCATGTTGCTTTTCTTGATGTAATCAATATCATTTTGAGTATGTCTGTGTCATTTCGTATTGCAGAGCAGGAAGATAGTTATAGTTCATCTATATATAGCATTGGTCTGCCTGGATCTGTAATGCTGAGTTGGTTTGTAAGCACTGGAAAAAAAAATCTCCAGAAAAATGTCAACAAATTGAAAACATTTTAGAGAAATGTTTTTTAAAGTCTTTTTTTCTAAACCAAGGAGCAAGATTAAAAATAAATGGTTTATTTCAATATTATAGGACAACAAGGGCACAAGTATACACAAATATCAACATAGAGAGGGAGTGTTAACTGGGATAATTGTTTTGGAATGTCATTCATGCATTTACTTCTTTCAAATAAATTGCTCTGAACTGAGTGATATATATTCTCCTCTGTTCTATTTCCTACACGCTGTAGGCTAGGGACAATCTCCCAGGCGTCTTTTATTTTTGATCAAGGGGAAGGGGTTTATTGAGGATTGAACCCGGACTTTTCTCACTGAGCTACATTCCTGACCCCCTTTTATTTTGTGACAGGGTCTTTCAAAGTTGCCAGGTTGCTCAGGCAAGGCTCAATCTTATGACTCTCCTGCTTCAGCTTCCCAGCGTGCCAGGATTACAAGTCTGTGCCACCACATCTGGCTTTGTCCCAGACTTCTTACTTTCTACCCCCGTGCCTAACGATGCTTCTACATTATGGTAACACTCACTTCACTTCTAAAATCTATCCCTATTTATTGTTTCCTGCCCTCATAACTATAATCATCGTGTTCCTTCTCTGCTATTGTCTGAGAACTTTGACTCTTGTAGTTTTCTAGGTACAGTAAGTTCATTTCCTGCAATTATGCTGAGCAGTTTAAACATGTATATTAATGACCTATTTGACACCTTCTTTGAGTGGTCGTAGGAATCAGAAAGCTTGGTTTGAATTTTCATTCTGTTATTCTGTGTAGTATTAGGCAAGTTGTCTAATTTTAGTTTTCTAATCTGCAAAATAGGGAAAACACTTCTTAAAAGTTCTACTTACTAAGCTGTAAATTGATGGCCGTGGGTCAGATTAGGGAGATGTTGGTCAAAGAATACAAAATTTCAATTAGATATGAGGAATAAATTCAAGATATCTATTATGCAGAGCATGGTGACTATAGTTAATGTATATTCTTGGTAATTTCAAGGAGTAGGTTTTAAGTATTTTCATTTGAAAATGGTAAGTGTATAAGGTAGCACCCATGTTTCATTTTTATTTTTTTGGTACTGGGGATCAAACTCACAGCTTTGTGCTTGCCAGGCAGGTGCTTATGACACTGAGCTAAATCCCCAGTCTGGTAGCACCTATGTTAATTATCTTAATGCTGCCATTCCACAATGCATATAGTGTTTCAGAGCATTCTGTTGTACATGCTAATTTTTTATTGTATAATAGAAAAAATCATTATAAAGCAATGATAGAAGCTTCAGATTATATTTGATACTATGCTTCAGCCTTACTCAAATTCCAGTTATATACATATTTTCACACAGTGGTAATCATTTGATTAACCAACTCATATGACTGCTGTATTTTATATTGTATAAGAAGATTTGGTTTGGGGATCTATTATTTAATCGCATCTTCTGCACCACAAATTCCTTGGCTTTCTTTTAAACTTTTCCTCTTATTCAGTCATTTGACTCCCATCTGCTTCGCTTCCCTAAGAAGTAGGGTGGGCAGTGTCTTACCTATGTCAGTTCTGAACTTCAGGTAATCTAGGCTCTGAAGATGGTTTTTATTTGGGAATAGTTTAAACATGGATCTGAGGTACAGGTTGATATCAGTATTTATTATTTGGGTGTGATTGGATAAGCATCCTTTATGTGTGGGAAGACTGGTGAGTCTAAAATTTTTTCTTCTCAAATGCCAATAGTGCTTCTATACTAAGCACTGCTGAGTATGTAAGAGCTCTGTCCATTACAACTTTCTTTTTAAACTTTCTTAGCCATATTTTGCCACTTCTTTCTCTTTGCTTCTTTATAATTTTATTTTTGTTGCTAATTGTATGTCTGTCTGCCCTCTTTAGACTAGAAGTGGTTTAATTCAGGGAGAATGTCTTCAGGACACTTTCTTCTTATCCTTATAACCCAGATGTGCTGCAGACTTGGTGTTCATTGATATTTGTTGTATATTAATTTGAAATATTCAGGTTTTCTAGGAAGGATTCAACTTCAGTTTGATACTGGGAGCTGATCTGTGATCATAGCAATGCACTTGATATTCTTTCTAGAGCTCTTTCTTTTTAGAGCTCTAAATTAAAAGAGTGCCTTTTTATTGGATGAGTCATTTAGTGTAAACATTGTATTTAAAGTGTGAATAAAGAATTTCTGAATTACAAATGTTTGTAAAATAACAAAACAATTGTTTAGAAAAATATTCATCTGGAGGGAAGGATTAAAAAAGCATTTAACTAAGTTTCTTTCTAATGTTTTCACTTTGTGAATCTTATGAAAGAAATAAAGCCCTTCCAGGCAACCCACTTTCTCTCAATAATCGGTCACTTCTGAGAGTGTTGTATTCATTTGGGGTCCTAATCTTCGACGTTGTTGCAGAGTAGATACTAAAAAGAATGTCCAAAATTATCTCAGAACTATAAAACACTTTCTTTGATGTAAATCTTCAGGAAATGGACTTGTTTGCCTTGTAAAGGACAAACAACTTCTGGTCTCATTTATTTTGATAGTGCAGTGGGACTTTTATGTTTATTGTCCATAGAACAATACATAAGAGAAAATGAGCTCACATTAGAGAAGGTAGTTGTATGGAGAGCTTTTTGACCAGTACGGTAATGAACATGACAAAACATAAAGGAACATATTATGTAGATTTCATTAGCATATTGGGATGGAAAGATCCTGAGCACTGAGATAGTCCTGGCGTGGAATTATAGCCCCTTTCAATATCTGAGTCTTTGTTTTGATAATACTAACACATATCCTCAAAGAAGTAATAAGACATAGTGAGATAATATATAGGCAACATCTGCGGAGTAATGTCATCTCCTTTCCCTTTTCTGGTGCACTCTTGGCAGATAATAGACCCTGAACAGTCTCAGTTCTCTGGAGATCTTAAAAAGAGAGGGATAAGCATCTCTCTTAGATGATTTAGAAATTTACCTGGTAAAGTCAAGGTGGGTTAGCCCAAATAGTTTTTTAAAAATAGTTTTTAGTAGACTGAGTTCAAAGGAGGACTGTTAAGTATAGGACTGAATATTTACAGATCTTAGTGGATATGAATGCTATTCTCTTTTATAAATTAGAGCTATTGATTTTCAAATTTGCTTTTGGTCCATAGCACAGAAAGTTATAGCACAAAGAGAAAACCTAGGAAAATTTTTGTTGAATAACAGTGTGGACAGAAGTAAAATAAATTTTCAAAGTATTTATTGGTCCATTCCTTAAAATATCACATTCCCCAATGTTTCATTCCATTTTCTCCCAGTATTATTCTATTTAAATTTATGAAGACATCCAGGCTAGATGATATTTTGGGTATTTCACTATGAGAGCTATATCAAAATGAGTTAGATAGTTTTTAATCACTAAAAAGAAAATACTATAGTGTGATTGGTATATTTGAGGCCTTTTGAAAACTTTTAGTTTTGTGTGCTTTTTTAATGTAGTAGGTTCCCAATGAATGGTGCCTTTCATTATTTTTTGAAAAGGATTTGGTTTACATTTTTCTGAGTGGCAAGCCATGTGTCTCTGTAGATGTTTCTCTGAAGTCACTTGAATTGCATAGAGTAAACCATCCCATATAAAGGCTGATCATTCCATAACTATAATTATACAAATGAAAAAAATCAACTCTTGTTAAAAATTTTTCCTTTTTAGTGATTCACAAGGAAAGAGGATGAATACTGATATTAATAAAATGATGTATAGAAGCAAGGTAGTAACATGAAGAGCAGAAAGTTTGGGTCAGAATCCCTGAATTCTAGTTCTTGTTATGCCATTTGCTTTCTCTGAAAAGTTATTTTATTTTCTAAACACTTCTTTCATAACCTGTAAAATGAGATAATATTGATACTGATAGCATTATGTTGATAATTCAATGTGATAGAGGCAGCACACTTGGGGGTCACTTGATTGGTATATCACCTTGGCTTTACTACAAAATTTTACTGTATTTCTTTGTCTAGCTGTTCCTTAGTTTCTCATCTGTAACCAGGATTGCTTCCATCTAGGGATTGTATAAAGAACAAGTTAGAAAGTGGTTTAAAAAGTGCTCTGTAGAATATTACAGGTCAAACACCTTTGTATTATACCATTAATGTTTAGAAAAGCAGAAAGGTTTAATTTATTATTAGGAAGAAATTAGCAACATTGGTAATCAAGCATTTACAAGGGGTACAGACAGTGTCACAGATTAATTTGCTACATTTTCTATTCAGTTGCCTGTCTGATGTGGTATGTGCACCTGGAATGAAGGTCAAAGAGTTTTTCTCTCTTCTTTCCCTTGTGGTTTCAAGCTTTCTTTATTCTCCCAACCTTCAGTGGTCCCAGTTTGCCAGTTTTTGCCTTTGGCTTTTACTTTGTGGAGGTTGCACTGGAGACACGTGAGTAAGGGGTAAGAGCTTCAAGCCTTCAAGATGTACTGAAGAAAAAAGATCTTTTTCCATTATCTAGGTGAAACATGAACCTCTTTCTCTCATTGATGTCTTCCACCACACACACACACACACACACACGCACAGCCTAACTTCAGTAAATTACAATGCTAACACTCTTTTTTTCTGCTTTTTATTTTATCTATCTATTTTTATTTAAAAAAGAGGAAAGTCAGGAAAGGAGAACAAAAAGCAAAAGGCACAAAGAACAACAGCAAACTCAAAACAATAACAATATAGGTTTTCAAAACAGAATGAATGAAATTTAACAATAGTTGTTACATTGCATATTGTTCAAAGAAAGAAAAGAAAATGAAAGAAAATAGAAAAACAGAAAAGAAGGGTAGAACAATACCGAATTCAAAAAAGTTATCATCATAGAATTGCTAGTTGATACATTACTCATTGTTGTCTTAAAAAATAGTTGCCAAAGTCACAAAATCAAAGCATAAATAGTGGCTAGACACTCAAACATTGGCAGTGCAAATCCTTTTGTTCAGTGTTCCAACAGAAATTCAGTAATATGGTCATCTATCTTACATGCTATACATACCGTTATATTCTTTAGAGCACTTTCCTTCCCTTTTGCTTTCACAATAGCTATTGTGCTTTTTGGATCCCATTATTCTGTCCGTTTTTATTATTTTTTACACTAGACAATGTGATATTTACTCATGTGAGTCTTGTTTATTTCACTAATGAGGGTATTTTTAAGTTTCTTCCATTTACCTATTAAGGCCTCAAGATCATCCTTTTTTATAGGTAAGTAGTATTCCATAGCATAAATTTACCACATTTTTTTCATCCACTCTGCAGTTGATGGGCATTTTGGTTGTTTCCAAGATTTAGCTATTACAAATTGTGCTGCTATGAACATGGGTACACATATATCATTGCGATATGATCTTTTCAGTTTTTCTGGGGAAGTACCCAGGAGGAGAATAGCTGGATTGAATGGAACTCCCAATCCTAGTTTTTTGAGGAATCTCCATACTGATTTCCACAGTGGTTGTACCAGTCTGCACTCCCACCAACAGTGGAGAAGTGTTCCTTTTTCCCCGCATCCTCGACAACATTTGTTAACAGTTTTCTTGATGGTAGCCGTTCTTTCTGGGGTGAAATGAAATCTCAATGCTGTTTTACTTTGCATTTCTCGAATGACCAGTGATGGTGAACATTTCTTCATGTATTGTTTAAGATCTATTTGCCAGTAAGTAGGAGAGATTGGTCTTTAAACCACTAATATACTTTCCTACTTGTCTAGTTCCACTGATAAGTTTTACTGAATTTTCTATAGGGTCTTTCAAGATTCTGAAATGATGATTTAAGATCTCTAGTGAACTCCATATGTCACTGAGGAATGAAAGTGATTTTATCAGGCCTGTTTATTGGTGACACAGTGAAAGGAATTTAGTTTTCAGCTTTGAGTTCAGTGTTCCAGCTATTAGATGTAATTTCTTTCATGCAGGGGAAAAGTTACTTTGTGGAAATTTATGTGTTGGTGTTCCGGTAAGCACATTCTTAGCATCAATTAGTGGTTCAAATAAATTGTGTGTTTGGAACAGAAGGTTCAGATGCTATGTACTCTCAGTGTGTGCCCATGAAGTGTGAAGCTAGTGACTGTGATGAGTGTGTTCTGTGTGTGCGCTAAAACCCACATCTGATCCAATCTTAACCATTTTTTTCCCTTCATACTACCCTTTTCACTTCTGCTATATATATTTTTCCTAGTTAAGGTTGTAAATAATACTAATTGATGGTTTTTACAATCAAAATATTACTTTATATTAATTTCTTACTGGTTGTTTTCCCAGATTGATTTCATCCCTCCCCTCAATCTCCAACCAGTCAGCGAGTTAGGAATTCAAGTTTCTAAGTATCTTGAATCTATTTTCTCTATGAGGACCTTGATTGTGACTCTCATCTTGCCTCTCCCTTTGAACTGTTGGCAGCTCATGCAGATGGGTGTTACTGCGCCACACCAAATATAAATATTTGTGCAGTTTTTTAAAAAGTGTATTTCATATACTCTTTCTTACTTAGTTTTCATTCCAAATGATGAAGTAGAAATTATCAGTGCCTACACTGGACAATTGAGGAAAAAGCTAAGAAATACCAAACATTTTCCAAAGGTTATGCAGTTAGCAAAGGGTGGAAGAATTCATAGTAAAACAGATTATTAAAAAATTCATGTGCCCTAGAACAAAAATGAAGTTTTCTATAGATTATATTAGTATAATAAATGAATCAGTATAAAACTGAAATATGGTGCAGACACAGGTATATCTAAAGGTAATTTTTTAATTTTAGAAAAGAAGCCAATACCTGAAAGGAAAAGAAAGTTTTAACATTTTTGTTGTTTTATGAAGTAATTAAATTAAGTAATATATAATTTCAGAGAAAAATGCTTGATGAGTTTTCAGATACTTATCTATGCCTCTTCATTGAACATGTACCAGAATCAATTTACAGTTTCTCATATCTCTTCTAACAAAAGAAGACTTTAAGTAATAACAGAAAAATACATAAATGTTTCTTCTTCCTTTTTTTGTTTTCTGTTTCACTTGGCAAACTCCAAAACTAGTGGAAGAATAGATATATAGAAAAATGAATGAAAATGAATGAATGAAATAAGTATCTAAGTCTTAAATTGCGTCTGGGAAATAATCTTTGAATTTTCAATTTTGTGATTCAGGAGATTGTTATGTAAAAGAAACCAAGAGTATTAACAACAAAAACACTTTTATGGGTAGTTGTATTTTCCTGACTTTTCTTCCCCACAAAAAATAAAAACCAGTACATTTTTGCACTTAAAAATTATGCATTCATGTTTTAAAGATTTATTTATTTATTCTACTTTTTAAGTTGTAAAGCAGTTTACACTTATAGAAAACTTGTATAAATGGTACAGAGTTACTGTATGTTTCACTCAATTCTTTCTAATATGAACATTCTACAAAATTATACATAGACCATGATCAAAACTGTAAGAAATACAGTTAGCTGAACTCCATACTTTTGTTTAGATTTCTCTAGTTTTTCCACTAATGTTCAGGTTGCTTTACTGCTGTGGAAGTTTGAATACAGGAACAAATGGGGCATGAGAGACTATATAAAAATAGCACTCAGAATAGTGAGAATGGAGATAAAGATGAACATGGTAACTGAGTAACTGGAAGACTCTTAATATTTTTATTTAATGTTTTGTTTTCCCATAATACTTGTATGTTTTAAATCTTAACTAGAGTCTCCTCCTGTTCTTGTCTTTGTGATAAGAGACCTATCTCAGTTTCACAGGGATATTATCACTTATCTTCTTTACCAGAAAGGTTACATTAATTAAAAGATCTAAATACATTTAGAGTAGTTTCTGTATAACCTTGAAAAAAAAATCTGCTCTCAGTTTCCAGAACTGCGATTTACTAAAATAACTATTAGTTGATTTCTAAAAGTCTACACATAAGTTTAAATCCACTTCTTCCAATAAATTATGGTGATATTCTAGGGCATTACTGTTTGGCAAGGTTAATTACTTATCCATTTTTCCTCAAATGTATTTTTACTCAAGATTCTGAGTGATAAATCTGAGTGATAAAGAGCAGGGCATGGTAGTGCATGCCTATAAATAACCATGGCACTCTGGGAGGCCAAAGCAGGAAGATTAGAAGTTACAACCTGGGCAACCTAATGCCTTAGCAAGAACCTGTGTCAAAAGAAAAAATAAAAAGGGTTGGGAGGTAGTTCACTACAAAGGCCCTGGGTTCATTGCACGGTATCACAGGAAGAGGGGGAAAGAAGGTGGGAGATAAGAGAGCGATGGGGAGTGTTATGGATTCAAAACTGGTGGTCAATGCCAGCGGAATTGAATCACCATACTGCTGAGCATATATGTTTCACCTGAGGAAAGTTGCCGGCATAAATAGAGACATGGAGAAGAAGATGTGTTGAGATGCGTTGAGGCATTGAGGCATTGTGGGTTCTCCTACGCGCACTGAGGCATTGTGGGTTCTCCTACGCGTTGCTGTTTGAACCGTTTGGTTCTCCTGGAGAAGCTCAGGTCCTCACATGGAGCATTGCTTCCTGGATCCGGAGGGGAAGACGTGTGCTGCTTGGTCTCCAGGATGAACTCATCATGCTGGCTTCCTGGCATGTACTCGATTGTGCTTGTCGTCAGAGGAGCTTGGGGTCTCTGTGTCGCTGAGGATGGCTGCGATGCTTTTCAGGACAGCCCTGGCCTTTGCTGTGAGTGTGACTTCTCGGCTCCAGCATAGAACCCTCAACCCATCAGTACAGCTCCTTCACCCTGCTGGCGTAGACTTCCTAGTTTCCACCGCTGACCTTTGGGTCTTCCCAGCATGGATCTGTAAAAGAGACTGGCGTGAGTCCTTCTTGTGGGCTCTAGACCTCCAGTTGGACTCATGGGAGGCATTGTCATGAGTTCTGGGGCTTTGTCTGGACTCATGTGGGCCACTGCTGTGGGATTCAGGCCCTTGGCTAAATATTCTATGTCTTTAGTGTTGTGGATAGATTTTCTGCATTTTCTTGTGTTGACTCTGGGTGACCATCATAAAAATAATATTATAAACTACATGTCCTGATTCTAATTGTCTGTGTACAACCCCTGACTACAACAGGGAGGGAGGAAGAGAGAGAAAGTGAGAAAGATAGAGACAGAGACAGAGAGACAGAGAGAGACAGAGAGATAGAGATAGAGAGTGAGACAGAGATGTAGAGTGAGACAGAGAGACAGAGAGTGAGACAGAGAGACAGAGACAGAGACAGACAGAGAGAGAGACAGAGTGAGACATAGAGACAGAGACAGATGGACAGAGAGACACAGAGAGAGAGACAGACAGAGAGACAGAGTGAGGCAGAGAGACAGAGAGACAGAGACAGAGGGAGACAGAGAGAGACAGAGACAGAGGGAGACAGAGAGAATGAGCATTTGTCCTAGCTTTTAGGAAGAGGTGGATGTGCTGTGTTGTCACAGCAGCAGGGTACTGTTGGAGCTCCAGATGTGGAAGGGACGCTGAGCACCTTGCATCTACGTAGCACCCTCTGACTGTGTCCTGTTGCCCCTGGGAATAGTCACTTCACAGCCACAGTGTGGTTCTCTGTGGGACTTCCTGCTCATTAAATGATGATTTGTTTTCATTTCCTTATTCTGGCTTGCTGACAATTCTCCTATGACAGGATTTTCTATTTAGGAAGGATTTTCATCGTATGCTGTTGTATTTAAGAAATCATTGCCAATTCCAGGATCATAAAGATTTATTTCCATGTTTCCTTCGATTTTATGCTTTTAGATCTTATGTGTAGGTCAATTTTTATGTGCTTAATTTGTTTTAATAAATCAATAATTTATAATTGCACAAAGTTATTATATACAAAGTTATGCTATAATTTATGAAAACCATGTGGAATGATGAAATTTAGCTAGTAAACATGTCCATTGCATCAAATGTTAGCATTATTTTGTAGTAAGAACATTTGAAGAACATTAGAAACTTACTTTGTTAGCAAACTGAAATGTATATACTCTATTATATTCATTACACTGTGTAATAGAACTAAAGAAGCAAACAAGTATCTTCATCCTGTCTAAGGTTTTATACCTTTTGGTCATCATCTCCTCATTCTTCTCCTTCTCTTTCCCCAGCCATGGTAACCACTATGCTCTTTGCTTCTTTGAGTTTGATTGTTTCAGATTTTACATATCTGTGGAAACACACAGTGTTTGTCTTTTTGTGCATGACTTATTTCATTTAGTATTACATTGGCCAATTCCACCTATGTTGTTGCAGATGACAGAATTTTCTTCCTTTTAACAGAAGAACCAATTCCATTGTGTATACTTAACACATTTTTTACCCATTCATCTGTTGGTGGATATGGGTTGATTCTATTACTTGGCTATTGTGAATACTTAATGCAGTGAACACTGAAGTGCAGATTCCCCTTGGCAAAGGGATATCTACTCTTTGGGTAGGTATCTGGAGGTAGGCTTGCTGGACCTTGTGATAATTCTAGCGTTAGTTTTTTGGGAACTTCCATACATCACTTTTTTAAAAAACCAGCAGGATAGTAGTGATCTTATTTTAGCTAATCTAGGGATTGAACCCTAGGCTTCACTCAGGCTATGGAAATACTACCACTGAACTACATCTCCAACCATAAGGATTAAATTTTTTCTGTGATATAAGGAGGAAGGCAACTTTATTCTTTTAAAAAAAGACCATTCTTTCCCAATTGAATTATTTTGATAACATGTCAAGAATTGTACATAAATTTGAAAATGTTTATTACTTATATGTTTTTTCCTATGTGGGTACTGTGTTACCTTGATTATGATAGCACTGTAGTAAGTTTTGATATTGAGATAAGGGGTCCTTCAACTTTATTCCCTTAGATTATTTTAGCTGTTTTGTATTTGATATTTTCATATGAATTTTAGGATCAAATTTTATTTCTTCAAGAAAAGCACCTAGAATTTTGCTAAGCGGGGTTACACTGAATCTGTAGTTCAGTTTGGGAACCTACACTGTATTAATAATATTAGGCCTTCTGATCCATGACCAGAGTCTCTACCTATTAGGTATTCCTTAATTTTTTTCAACAATGATTTATAGTTTTTGGATTATAAGTATATGTTTTCTTTGTTAAATTTACTTCTAAGTAATATTTTTTCTTTTTGATGTTTTTGTAAATGGAATTGTTTTCTTAGTTTTATTTTCATTTATTACTGTTACATAGAGTGAAGTTGGTTTTCATACTTTTTCTAGTTTCTTGCAATCTTGCTTATCTTACATTAATTCTAGAAGGTTTTTTTTCAGTTTAGTATGATTTTCTGCATACTTCTCAATTTAAATGACTGATTTTCTCAATTTAAGTGACTTTCTTGGGGAAGCTGGGAAGATGGCAGATCAATAAGCAACAAAGTAAAAAGCCTGTCTGAGAGACACAGCTCAGATGCTGGAATATAGCAGCCTGGAGAAGACCAGACAGAAAGAGATGATCTTCTTTACCCAGGAAAAAGCTAAAATAAAAAAAAAAGAAAGAAAAGAAAAGAAAAACGTGGACAGAAGGCTGTAGCCAGACACACGCTCACTGGAGCCAGTCCCGCTGTGTGTGAGAGCCACTGGAATCCGAAGACACACGGTCACATTGAAGTTCGGGGTTGGCAAGCCTGAGGGCCTCGGGGGAAGGCCGCAGTTGTGGAGGGGAGTGGCAGACCGGAGATTTGCACCAGCTCAAGGTGAGTGTGGGGAACTTAGTCCTCCTGCAGGAGTGGGTGATTGGCCAGGCGACATTTTGGAGTCAGGCAGGATAAGCTTGGAACCAGAACTGCAGCGGCTTCAGTCAGCCACTCCTAGCACAGAACAAATTGGTGAGAATTGTTGGACTGAGTCCCGCCCCTGTGTGCAATCCAATAGCCAAGGACAAGGTTTCCCTGAAACTATCCTTAACTGGCCCCATCCATGCAGCACACACTAATGTGGTGAAGACTCCCAGTGGCTGACCAGCTCAGAAGGGAGGGGCCAGCCTGCCCTGCCCCTGCTTGTACTTCAGTGGACACCAGCAGATGGGGTGGGGGGGGAAGGAGGGAGGGTTCAATCCCAAGCCAGCACACTTCACAGTAATTGTAACCAATACAGGACGTGCCGGGACTCCTACTATCCACTTGTCTGGCAGAAACCAGAAACAAGACAAAAGGAAGAAACAAAAGGAAATATCCAGCCTCCAACCCAAATAGTACTGGCCAAGGAGAGGTAAACACAGAAGAGATCAGGCGTTGCATACCTGCAGTTTCTGAAGCAACAGCATCTGACTTGAACTATTTTTGTGATATTATAAAAAAACTTAAAACAGAAATACTAATACAACTAAAGGAAGATATAAGAAAAATAATAAAAGAAATGCTAAGCATCTCTCAAGAAGACAAAGATGGAAGCATGGAGGAGCATAGAAAAAAGGAGGGAAACCTTTGGTGAAGAATATAAAAAAATCTAGAATACATGAAACAGATTCAAAGATATTATCAGGAAATTAAAAACTCCATTGAAAGCTGGCAAAACTACTTGAAAGAAACTAAAGATAGATTATCAAACCTTGAAGACAGGTTTGCAATGTGTGATTGTGAAAGGAAAGATCTCTTAAAAATAACAAGGAGCTAGGAAGTAACAATACAAAGGCTAGAAGATGACAAGAGAATCTATAACTTAATAAAAAATGTGAGTGAAGAAGCAGGGGTAAACACAAATGAAATACAAATGCTATTTACAGAAATAATTAAAGAAAACTTCCCAAGCATAAGAAACGGAAATGATACTCAGATATATGAGGCATACAGAACTCCAGCCAGCTATAACCAAAATAAATCTACACCCAGACATATAATAATCAAGATACCAGAAATCCAACACAAGATCAGAATATTAAAAGCTGTCCAAGAAAAGAAACAGATCACCTATAAAGGAAAACCCACCAGAATCATGACAGACTTCTCAACACAAACCATCAAATCAAGAAGATCTTGGAGTAAAGTATTCTAAACTGTGAAAGAAAATATTCTCCAGCCCAGATTGATGTACCCTGCAAAACTATCTCTCAAAGTTAATGGAGAAACAAGATGCTTACATGACAAAGAGGAAGTGGGGAGTTCACGATCACCAATCCAACCCTACAAAAAATACTGAAAGATATTCTAGAGAGACAGAAAAAAGACCATGGTTTTAAGAACAGCAGCAGAGGGGGCTCACTGAATGGGGCAGACAGTGGAATGAAGGGGAAAAGTAGACAAACAATGACAGAAAAATAGCATGGCAGAGATAAGGCAGAGAAGGTGGGCCAAAATCGCTAACATGGATGGCCTTGATACACTAATAAAAAGAAACACAGGCAGAGTGGATCAGGAGATAGGGTCCATCAAGATACTCTATATAAGAAGTATAATAAATCTTAAAGAGGGTTTATGGACTGAAAGTCAAAGATGAGAATATAATGCTTTATGTGACAGGGAACCAGAAAAAAGTGGGGGTATCTCACTCTTCAGCTGCAGATTTGTTGGAAAGACATAACACTTTTATACAATGGAGAACTACTCAGCTATGAGGAAGGAAAACCTAGAGGCTCTTGTAGGTAAATGGATACAACTTAAGATCAAGCTCAGTGGTAAAAAGGTTCAGAACCACTTAAGTAAATAGCAGGTTGCCTCCCTAATCTAAAAACTAAAGGAGTTAGTGAGATACAAACTGTACAATGCACCCCATGAAAGTGAAAGGGGAGGAATTATTTAAAAAGGGAAGGCAGAGGACATTGTTAATCTTGTATCATGATTTGAAACCCATATTGTTTTTATCGCTCTGTTTAGTTTGGTTATATTCTGTTCCAGTTTGTCTATTTGTTCTAGATTTGAGGACATGGACAGCTATTCCAAAGATAGTAGGATATACTACAGTAACCATTTTTAATTTCCTATTAACTTAATCTGAAGCCCTGTATTGCTTTCACTGTCTTGTTGACTGATTTTATTTGAATCTGTTTTGTTTGATCACACTCTTGTCTTGAGTGATTATATTTGAATCTGTTATGTTTGATAGTATCAAGTCTGAGAGTATAGGCAACTACTCTGAAGACAATAAAATTCACTATTATGCCCATTCTGGTTTGACTGTAACCTTCTCTTGAAGTCCTATAATGTCTCCAATGTTTTGTTTTTATTGATTTTGTTCTGTACTGCTATGTTCAATTTTATTGTGCCTGATGATATGGGAAATTCTATGGATAACAAGAGACATCATGGTAACCATTGTACATCACCTTGTATTTTGGTTTTAAGTCATGTATTGTGTCCATTCATTTGTTTTGACTGACCCCCATTTTGTTTTTTCCTCATTTGGTTTTATTCTCTTCAAAATAAAAGAAAATAAATGACTTTCTTAGGCTGGGGGTGTAGCTCAGCAGCACAGTGCCTGCCTGGTAAGTGGGAAGTTGTGAGTTCAATTTCTGGTACAAGAATAAAAGTCTTTCTTGGAAACTTCAGCTAAAAAGTTTCTCAATTTTGCTGTTTTTTTTTTCAAGAATCACCTTTAAAATTTTTTGTTGGTTTTTCTATTCTTTCTTTCATTACTTCTCACACTAATGAGTAATATTTCCTTTATTTTTCTGGTTTTGGGTACAGTTTGCTCTTCTTTCACTCTCTGGGTTGTTGATCTGAGAGCTTTTTTAGTATAGGCATATAAATTTTTGTTAAATATTTCTTTAGTTGCATTCTGTAAGTTAGAATATGTTGTGCTTTTACTTCCATTCGTGCCAAAATATTTTCTAATTTCCTATGTGATTTTCCGTGTTACTCATTGGTGTTCTGGGAGTATATATGTATATATATATTTCAGTGCTGGGGCTCAATCCTAAATCTTGCACATGGTGGCCAAGTGCTCGTCCACAGACCTATGTGCTCCTATCCTTATTCACATAATTTTGAGTTTCCCAAATATGCTTCTGTTATTGATTCTAATTTCATCCCATTCTGACCTGGGCACACATTTTGTATGAATTCACTTGTTTTAAAGTATTTTAGTTTGTTTTATATTGTAGGATATGGTCTGTCCTAGTGGATGCCCCATGTATACTTGAGAAGCATGTATACATTTTATTATTAGATGACCTATTTTCTAGATATATTAGATATGGTCGACTTATACTATAATTCAAGTCATTTATTTCTCTTTAGTTGTTTCATCCCTCATTCAGATTTTTCCATTGAAGTACCCTATGATTTATTCTTGAGTTGTCTTTTTCTTTCTTTGAACTGTCATGTTTTGATTTATTTTGGTATTTTTGTTGTTAGGTATATATATATCTTTCTAATATAGTAGTAGTAGTAAAAAGGGTTACTTTTTCTCACTACAAAATATTCTCCTTTTTCTCTGGGTGCATTTTTTTTGGTTCAAAGTATATTTTAGCCAATACTAGTGTAGCCACTCCAGTTTTCTTATGATACCTATTTGCATGCTATATGTTTTTCCATGCTTTTATTTTCAACTAGTTTGTATTTCTGACTCTAAAATGTATTAACAAGTCTCTTTCAATTAGTGTTTGATTAAAATGGTTTAACACAAGCAGTTATTTTTTACCAGTGGCAATGATGTCCCTAATATATGGATAATGTATTATTTCATTATTTACAATTTATATAATTATTATTATTAATGTTAATTTAATGTTCATACATCTCATTTTATTATTCTGAATAATGCAATGATGTTTTTAGAATATTAATCAAGGTTAGTTCCCCTTTATTGAAAATTTAAAATAATATTTTATTTTGAAACTGGGTCTTACTGTATAGTTCAGGCTGGCCTTGAACTCAGTATATAGCACAAGTTGGTCTTGAATTCTTGGAGATTCCCTTGCCTCAGCCTCCCAAGTGTTGGCATTGTAGGCATGCACCTCTAGGTTTAAATGTAATTTAAAGGATTTATCTTAATTATTCCTATCGATCCAAGAAGCACAGAGGATAAAATAGCATTATATTCACTTTATAGTGAGAAAAATTAATTTAAATTTGTTCTTCACTTTTAATACATTAAATAATCTGAATTTCCAATGAGAGATATATTTATCTCTATTTATTGAGTCAGGCCATTACATTATAAGTTTGGACAATAATAATAGTAACTACTATATATTCTTAGGTTTCATGGAAATAGCCTTGAAATTGTGTTGAAAAGCATGGGAGAATACTTTGGGCACTGTATAATATCAATTATTTGGTTTTTTACATTATTTAATATTCTTGTAAGATAATTAATGTGGTTTATGCATGGACTTCAGAAAAGGAAAAGTTAGTTTCTGAAATGACTTAACAGCAACTGGAATTAAACAATTGGGATATGAATGAAAGAATGTATCAACTGAGTGAAATAAGTAATATGAGCATTTTTAGATATTTTGTACAGTGAAAGGCTTAACAAAATTCCAAGTAGTGAAAAGTAGCAACTGTCTGATATAATGTTGATAGGTCATTTTTACAGAGGACTTACACTATGTTAGGCACTGTTCCAATACCTGTATATATGATCTAAGGATTGAATTATCAGATGAGTGACATGAACTGGAAGTATGCATCAGAGTCAAACTTTATTTATAGTCTCAAAGATACAAGTGATCAAAAGGCACAGGTGAAGCAGCAAAGTCCTGAATATTGAAAGAGGCTAAAGATTCTTTTTTCACTACAACAGACAAGACTCTCAAGCCCAGAGCAGTAGATAAAATCTTTGATGAAGTACACAGGTTATTTAATACAATGATCAGCATTATAGGCTATGAAACATGTCCATTTTGTGCTTAGATGAGTGCATAGCTGATGCCTTATGCCTCATGCATGCCCCAAGGTCTATAATCTATAGATGTTAGGTTTATTCATTGCAGGTACCCTGCTGAAATCCTTTTATAGCAAAAACCATTAAAATATTTGCCCGCTATTTGGATGATTATACAGAGATTACAACAGGTCTTTTGCCTTCTTTATTCTCCCTCTGAATTAGCCTTTCACCCAACAAGATAAAAATACTTCCTTTTTTAGCTCTTTCCTTACCAGTAAATTAGCTCATTTAAATTCAAATCCAATTATTTATTCATTTTAAAAATGTAAACAAGGCAAAATATATTAAGGAACTTAATATTTGTTTTTAAAAATCTTATATTTTATTAAATTTAATTTAGTTTGCTTGGTAGAGTTTTAGGAGATACATACAGTAAATATACACTGGTTATCATCAACAATAATTTGTTTGTGTATCTATATGTTTGCCTAGTTCATATAAGATTCTTTTATTTAGAATAGTTGAGAAATCCTATAATAGTTTTAATTTTCAGTTCTCTCTTTTTATCAACCTAACCCTCAAATCAGGATGGAGATCCGGTTCGCCCAGGAGTGGCCATGACTGATCTTGCCACTGGCCTGTATGCATATGGAGCCATTATGGCTGGACTGATCCAAAGATGTAAAACTGGAAAAGGACTATTCATTGATTGTAACCTACTATCATCTCAGGTACCAATCTAAATACCATCTTAGAGAATAGTGTTCAAACCCTTGTTTGGACTATACCTTTTCAGATTAAATCCTGTGTTCACATGTGCAAAAATCCATTAAAATAAAAAATAAAACAAAAAAATAAATGAACAGTATTTGTTTTCATGTTAAAATAATGATTTTGTTATATAGCTGGTGTTATTGAATTAAAATTTTAAAGACCTTTTTTAATTACTAGAATTGTTTCATTAATACTATAAGAATGCATTTGTTTTTCTTTTATTGGGGCATGAGCTTTGTAACTTCTTTTTGTCTTTTTGAGACACAGTTTTGCTATGCAGTTCAGGCTGGCCTTAAACTCACCTCCTAGCCTAGGCTGGCCTGGAATTTGCATTGATCCTCCTACCTCAGCCTCCTAATGCTGCGATTATAGGCATGTACCACTATACTTGGTTTTATAACTACTTTTGACCAGAGTTTCTGCACCTTTTATGTGCCATGGAGCCTTTTCATAGTACCTTGAAATCATGTTTTTAAATTCATGAAATCAGGTAAGGCTGTAGGGAAGCAAGTTATAAATATTCTAATGCAAAAACATTTTATGCATTATAATAATATATTATTATTTTTACTAATATTAAACTACTAGATATATTGATGGGTCTAATACTATAATTATTTTGAGGTAATGCTGGTCATAAATGATTCCAAGAAACTTGAAATAACTAATGTTATGAAAATATATATAATATTTATTGGTGATCAAATCATAGGTACTGCCAATACTCATATTGTTTTTGTCTAAATTCATAATTAGAAAAAAATAATTAACTTCAGTTAAGAGATGGATGAAAATAAAGTTATAATTTTTTTCACTCAAACTAAGTAACTCCTAGAATTCTGTCCAGGGATTCAGAAGAACCTTTTGTCTAGATAGTTATCAGTTAATTTACTAAATACTAAACTGGTGGAAAAAATGGTTAAGTCACTCTCGACATGACATTTTGCCTCCTTTTCACTGGATTAGACCCAGATGCTGTGCCATATGTTGAAGCTGATTCTGAATAGATAATTTTTCAAGGGTATAAAAAAGAAAATATCTAATTTGTACAAGGAGACATTTTACTGTGGGAAAAATTACTTTCTAGGCATAGAAGACCTCAGTTGGGAATTTCAGATTTAAATGGCATACATGGGAAAGTAGTAAACTTGGAACACTTCTTTGGAGGATTTTTTTCCTCTTAGGCAAGATGACAGAGGTATATAGAAATTTAAAAAAATCAGTGTGGTTTAAGGTGAAATATTATATATGAATTTTCAACCACAGCTTTGAGTCATAACCAAAATTTTAATGATTTTATAAAAGTCAAAAGAACTCTTTTCAAATAAGTGACCTTATTTCTTCGCAACGAATCACAGAGGCTAGTTATGAGAAATAGCTGAAATTCTTTTCTTTGCTTCCCTACTTTTGTGGCCGTAAAGAACCATCAGAGGTTAAGAGACTGGATGAAAGTTGCATACCCAACATGAATGTGAAGACTTTTTGGAGGTGACCTGTGCAGTTGTGGAGGGGTTGACCTATTTTAAATGTCCTGTTCTCATCTTGACATTTTAAATAATTTTTGAACAAGAGGCTTTATAGTTTTTATTTTGCAGCAGGCCTCCCAAATTATATAGCAGCTCTTGGAAATAGGACACTATGCAGGTTTCCTGATGTCTACCTAGATTGTTTTTCTCTGTACCTCATTTATTAATTAATTAGTTTTGGAAAAAAATCTCTTGTGAGCTTAAATCTCTTCTGGCACCTAAGTAGTGATTCACTATGTAAGGTGTGTGTTTCTCTGGGGTAAGGGCAGAGGAGAGTATACTGTAATCATCTTTAGGGCTGTTTCGACATGAGTATAAACTCACATATACACAGATACATGTATTTTAGCCGGTTTTTTTTTGTGTGTGCATGAGTGTGTATGCATGTTACTGGGAACTCACCCAAAGCCTTCTCACTGAGTTACATCTCCTGCCCTGTTTAGTTTTCTTTTTTGAAACAGGGTCTTGCTAATGCTCTTTGAACTTTCATCCTTCTGCTTAGTCTCCCAGAGTTCTGGGATTACAGGCATGTGCCACAATACCTGGCTAAGGCTCATTAACTGTCTTTGAACAATAAAATCTATTATGTCTTACTTTAGAGGTACATACTTTTCTTATCTACTATCTACTATGATCCTGATGGTAGTTAATCACTTGAGATAGGCTGATAGGGCAGGAATTTTTATTCCCATTTTACTTGCAAAGAAACTGAGAATTGACCTGCTTGAGCACCAGTCACAGCAAGAACTCTGTTTTCTGACACCTAGATTGTCTCTTCCCTACTTCATTAGAGCAAAAAAAATTTTTTTTAAAAATTTTATTTAAAGAGAAAAAAACAAAACAAAACAGAATAAAGGGTAGCAACAATACAGAATTCCAATGAAAAAAGGAAAAGAATAACAACAAAAAATCCTAAGAAATTATTACTTGACAAATTACATACTGACTTCTTGGAAATAGTTGTTCAAATTACAAAGTTAAAACATGTAAAGTAGACATTCAAATAGTGAGACTGTTAACAGTTCTGCTCCACGATCTGACAAAAACAGCAATATGGTCATCCATCTTACCCACTCAAATATACATGCAATTATATCAAAAGGATAAAATTAAACACAACAAAACAGAACAAAGCAGATCACAAGAAAGCAATGTAAGAGACATAAATTTCAAAACTAGACAATCGGAGATATTCACTCTCTATCATATTGACTCTTGTTTTCTTCCAAATAG
>PVJX010027775.1:0-24532 GCA_004027295.1 Dolichotis patagonum | reverse complement strand
CATGGCTTTATACTATTGTGTTATGTTTGATATTATTGTAATTGAAACTATGCTCAACTATAGCAGAGTAAGAGATATGGTGTTAGATACTGTTGATGTCCAGTTGACTGAATGTAAAGTACTGTGTTGCCTATGTTGTCCTCTTCTGATCTGCTCTGTACTGCCCCCTTTTGTTTTATTCTCTTTTAAATAAAAAAAAGAGAAAAAAAAAAAGAAACAGGTCAATAGTGGGATACGTGTATCAAAAATCTATGTTTCTTTCATAAAATACTTGCTTGGAATACTTTGACTGATAATTTATTAAGCAAAGTATTTTAAAAGAAATATATGTTAAATCACTATCGATACAATTTTGGGTAAATAAAAGGTGTTTCCATCTAAAGAGTAAGCTTGACTGCATTCTAGATTTATGAATAAACATTGTGAAAACAGTGAAAAGGCTGTCTGGAGTTCACCAATTTCAGGATAATTTCAGGCAGGTTTAAATCTAGCTTTATTTTTCATAAGATATTTTTTTGTCCAGTATTACTTTAATTAATTTCAAAATAGGCTCTGGAATTATCCCACAGTTTTAATGCAAACTCTGATTGTGTAGGAACCGGGTTCCCTTAATTTTAGTAGTTAAATACTAAGACTTAGCAATGCTATTAGTTATAGGTGCTTGTTTGTAAGAGGAGTGTCTCGGAAAACTGCTCTGATTCAGGGAGATTTCTTGTGTAGCACTATATGAAGTTAAACTTCTTGCTTAGTAGTATCTTATTCTTTCAAGTAATTTTGAGGTTTCTAATAAAAGTTATAAACTCTGACAGACACTTTACTGCATGAACATGTAAATTAACTCTTTTCAAATAGTTTCAAAAGTTTACATTCAGTAACTATCTTAGTTACTTTTCTTGTTGCTGAGACAAAATACCCAACACCCAGCATTAAAGAAGGAAAAGTTTATTTAGCTCACACTTTGTAGAGATTTGAGTCCATTATCAGTCTGCTCCAAGGCAGAGCAGCATGATAGAGGAGAAACAATTCATGGCAGACAGAAGGTAGCAAAGCAAGCAAGCAATGATCACAGCTCTTCTTATCCCTCACGTTTTATCCAGGCTATTTAGGGTAAATCACATTCATACCCTTGATCCTAGCACTGCACCGTGAATCAATCCCAGCATCACACACTGTAGATCCAGCCACCTCCGGAAAAGGCCCATCTATGACTGCTTGAGGCTTGGGGGGACATCTAAATATGAGCCACAGTAGAAACTCAGTTTGCAATAACACATAGTGATCTAGGAATACAAGAAATTATGATTATACATGCCCAGAAAGATCACAATCTCAGGCTTAAATAAATGAAAGAGGTGTTATATCTCTAGACAAGGTGGTCCTTTAAGTAAGTCTCAAGTAGAATCAGAGTCAGGAAGATGTAGGTTGAGAAAGATAATATAAAGAAAGTAAGAGAACAAGAAAACAGGAAGAAGCCAAATTGCAGTACATTTTATCTTACAGAACATGTAATAAATTGGAAAACAGAATTTTCAATGGACCAGAGAATCACTGCAATTATGACACACTCAGAACCAAACCTCATTTTAATTATGAAATCATGACTTCCATGCATACTCTTTTCATTTATGAATTTGGTCCCCCCAAAAGTGGTCATGAAACCAGGAGACTTTATTGCTGCATTGTGCAATTAAAACAGAAAAACAAGATCCTGAGTGGAAGCTGACAGAGTGCAAAAGTGTGAGGATCATTATTGGTTATTTCTCACTTCTAGTTCTTCCTCTTAACACAAATGAATAGACAGCTAAAATAAATAGTTAATGGTCACCTTCTTCCCATGGTTCTCGGATCAGAAGACAAAAGTCGGCAATCTCCAGTTAGAGGTTATTTTTGGTGGAATGTCAGGGTCATCTTCTAATGTCATTAGAGGATTTTGAAACTTTGAAATGCTTTGGCAACAAGATTTTAGGATTAGGAGACCTTGCACAGACCTGTATCGCTGTCTCTCTTGAGTGCATGCTCACCAGCTTCCTGGGCTGTGACACCATTCAGTATACCGTTTCCATCCTCTCTGTTTCAATTGTAACTAAAAATGTCTGAAAGGGACGAATACCTATCTGTAGGACCATCATTTTCAAAGGAAATTAGGAAGAGACAACCCACAATTAGAGAAGCAGTAGGTACACATTAAAGGGCATTTGTCCTCCAAATTTATCTTTCACTCATGAATGACCTCATCACAGTAATAAATTAGCATAATTTATAGCAATAATTTGTTTCTGTGATGTGTGAAGAAAATAATATCCCATGATAAATTAAAGATGCCTTTACGACTGCATTTTATCACCTTATTTACTGTTATTTATATTTAGAACTGCAAAGTCGCATTAATACAGTCATGAAAATGGCCCGTGGGGCTGACGAGCTGGTTAGTTTACAGTCAGACAGGAGCGCACAGACTTACTGAGTGAGAGGAAAGGCTGCGCTGAATTTGACTTGTTAATTACAACACCTGCCTTATTGTTCCGAGGCTGCTGCAGGTCTCTAGCTGCCAAGTGAGGTCGCTAAGAGGAATTGGTATCTTTTGTGCAAACTGGCCAATCACTTTGCTAAACCAATTCGTTTCACTTGTTTTTTAAAGCGACCTTTGGACTTGTAATCAACCACCTTCTTCATGCTTTATTTCATTTTATTTTAGTGGGGAGCATTTGAGAATATTTGTCATGAGAAGAGCTACATAAATATTAATGTATTGATAGTGTTATGGCTTTTCAAACCTGTATTTCATGTCAGAGATTTTAAGAGCTACAAAATTTACTGACAGTACAGAAAATATAGGTATAATATACTTACTGAAATGCCCCAAATGTGATAAAATAGATGAATTATTAATCTCAAGAAAGCCAGCATGAACCTACCTAAATGCCAGATCTTCTAAAGCAATCTTGAACTTTTCCTTTACCAACAGAGAGAAAATCGGAGGTGATGAATAAATATAGTACACCCTCTATCTTTCAGATTTAAAGTTTATTTGGAGGTAAATGTTATAAATTAAAGGAAGGTATAAATTACAGGTCTACAGTGATTTAAATAAAGCAACTCAAGTTAAATCTACATAGACTTCTCAACTTTCTGGACTCCCTCTGAACCCCCCACAGGGCAAGGTCAAGAGTGAACAGGGTCAACAGTTGCCTTATAAGACACCACTAAATTAAATATTTTGAAAAAAAGGCAACTCACGTTGTACTTGTACTTCACATAGCACAAAAGTGATGAAAATAACTCTTCCCGTGGTGATCTTTACCTGTACTGGCCAGCACTGGACAATTTAAGCAAAAAGATGCTTTATAGTATAATGCTATATTTAAGTATAAAATTTTCTATATTAACTGTGCAAACCTGTGAAAAGTGTCAAGTTACTAAGTGCTTCATTTTTCTATAGCTAATAGAGGTCCCAATGCTCAGGAAAGAGAGCAAATAAGCGGGCTACTTTTTTTTTTAACAAGTGTTTGACAAGTATGGAAAATAAAGACTGCCTTGAACTAGGCACTGTGAGTGAGGCAGGATGAGAACACAGTGCTTCTGATCTCAGAGTACTTAAGCTATTGTTCAGAAAGACAAAAAAAAGGAAAATACACACCTAGGAATAGGAACAAGTTAGAATCACATCACGTAAAGTATAATCTTATTTGTCAAAACTGAGTCACTTGATTATTTTAGTGCAGTAATAAATACGAAATTGGATGATGCACTCTGCAGGAAGAAGTACATTGAGACAAGAAGGAAGACTAGGAAACAGTGAGAGAATTGTGGGAGCTGTGTCTCTCAAAGGCAGGGCCACTCAAGGATTTATTTTCATCTCCCATGAAGGAATACACATGCGTCTTGCAGTAGTTACGTGCTAACATTTCATTAGCAATTTCCTCTCCATCATTTCCGTCTTATGAAAGTTTTTATGGAGCATTAATTATAGGATGTGATTTGTGTTAATAAAATGGTACATATTTATCCAGTTGAGGATCACATCAATTCTGAAAAAAATTCCTTTTCCTTTGGCAGATGAAATGAATTTCACAAATTTGTGATTTTAGATTGTGTACTAAACAGCATAGACTGGAGATGAAGAAATTTTAGGTAAAATTTGCACAAACGTCTGTCCAAGTATGTCTTTGGTTTAGTCAATAAAATTCTTCAGATTTTTGCTCTGATAAATGAAAATATCAGACCCCGAAATCCAAAACTTCCCATGTATGATGTATGCAAATCATTTATGCATCAGCATCTACTTTTCTCTTTGCATCTTTCAACAAAAGTACAAGGGCAACAGACTTTTCTCCTGTAGCAAATCCTTAGGCACAAAGGCCAAAGTCAGGTGAACACTAACACAAATCTATATTTCTGCAGATGATATCTCCACAAATAGAAAAGAAGAAGTTAAACTGCAATATGCAAGATTTTCCAGAAACAACCTAAATTGTTAATTTAAAAGAGACAATCAAAATTCACCATAATAGAAAAAACATTTCAAAAATAGACAAGTCAAAATGTATGCTAGTTTTATTTTCAATTTTTTTAACTCTTTAAGGCAGAAAAACAGAAAAATAAATTTGAAAACAGTAAAACAGCAAGAAAGATTGGGAATTTGATCTACTACAGTAGCTCCAACTTCTCTACAGCAAAACTCTCAACATGGTACTAAACAGAGGAAAAAATAAATAGTGCTAACCCAAAACTGCTTCACACAGTCTGCTTTTCAAACTTAAGGAAAGAATTCTAGAAAAATAAACAATGCAATGAAATTCTCATCCTTTCTAAAAATAATATATCTATAAAATTTAGTTGTTATAGACTCATGGAAGAAATAAGGAATACTAGAGAATGAAAAGGAAAAGAAAGGTAGAAGGAAAAAGAAGAGAACTGGATTGAACAAGTGAAAAATGAATATACACATATCTGAATACTAATCTACATAAAGATGAAATTATAATCGATAAATATTTGAAAGTTTTAACATGTCAACACATGCTGAAAAATAATCATATAAAAACTTGGCATGGAGATATTAAATATCCTAGATTCACATAAGAAAACTTAAATTGGTTAAAATATATAACTGACATATAAAAAGCTTATAAGGAAATGAAGATCATTAATGAGAAAGATTAATTGTAAAGGAAAGGGATATATTTGAATAAAGAAAGTTTGGTGATGTTATTGATTTCAGAGAGTTTCACATATGTTGTGAAAGGTGTTAGTAAAGCAAGGAACAGTGCTCTTATAACTTACCAAATTTTCATACAATACAAACATCTCATTACCTAACTAATGAAATGTAAAAAATGCATAGAAAAATCAATGAAAAGATTTAAATTTAAATCAATAGGCCCATGAAAACTCTACTAAACATAAAATAGCATTTGGTGAATATTTTATATTTGTTATATTCCTATTTATTTGTATGCATATATGTTAATGTTCATATCAAACTTTATATTTTCCAAGGTGTACATTCTTAGTAGTATTCATGAAATAGATAATTTAATTATATTATTTTGTATAATTGGTGTGTTCACATATTCTCAAAGTGTAAGTATTGCAGACATTCTAAATATAGCTCCATGTAAAAATTTTTAAAATTAATGCCAAAGTATAAGCAAAAACAACCTTTGAATCCACTTCAAACAATTCTTAGTTTAAAGAAAATATCATAACTCATATTGCAAATTTACTAGGAATTAATGAAGCATATTCAAACATACACATAGTTGCTAATGTTGTGTCGCAGCAGAAAATTTATTACTGATTCAGGCTACACTGAATCAAGTAAGAGTCTGAATCTGGAAGATAGCTTTAAAAATTATGAATTGAGTAAAAATAGGCTCCTGCAGAGTGGAGTATAAAGAAACTAATAAAGATAAAGTCAGAAATATACTCACTAGGAAACAGAAAAAATAGCATTAATAAAGAAGCATTTCTTTGGAAATAAAACTATAATACAGCATGAAAATAACTCAGCATAAAGGACAACATAAAAATTTACTAAATTAAAGTGAATAGTACACTAACCACAGATCTTGAGGAAATTAAGAGAATCATGACAGAAATATGCAAAGGTTCTATACAAATTTTTGAAATGAATTAAAGAGATTATTTTCTAGGCAAAAAGCCACAGCTGGCCATTAAAACATATGAACAAACTTCAAAGAGTGGTTTAGCACTAGCAATTCCTCCTAGTTTTATATAATAAACAATCCTGACATTCACATCACAGGGAAAGAGCAAAATATTCATCCTCTTCTCTTGACCTAAGGTAAACAATGGTTTACTATGATAAAAATACACCATAGATACATATGGACCAGTTTCACAAATTGCTATTTATTTTAAAGTAACATAAACAAGGATGCCAGTGATATACGTAAAGAATAAGTCAGGATCATAAGTTTTTTATAAAAACATAACTTAAGAAGTTACTTGAAGAAGTCTATCAATGAAATGTAGTAATAAGTCAAAGGAAGACAAACGTTCTCAGAAATGTGTCAGATATTTGTCAAAATTTATAAAGTCCATTTCTGATTTATGAAAAAATTACTAGATTAAAAACAGAGAAACTACTTTGATGATAACAATATGCAACATATTAACCATTGTAAATCTCCTAAAAAAAAAAAATAGAACACTATATCCTACACAGACCTGATAGAAACCATCTACAATCCCAGTACTCTGAGAAGCTGAGACAGAAGAATGGTGAGTTTAGGTCCCACCTGGGAAATTTAACAAATTAATAAGATTCTGACTCAAAAAAAAAAAATTTTTAAAAGCTGGAAATATATCTCATTGCAAAGACCCTGGGTTAAATCCCTGTACTGAGGAATAAGAGAAGGAGAAAGAAAGAAAAGAAAAGAAAGAAAGAAAGAAAGAAAGAAAGAAAGAAAGAAAGAAAGAAAGAAAGGAAGAAAGGAAGAAAGGAAGAGAAAGAGTCCAAATCTTTAGTATGATAAAAATACATATCTCAACTATAGTTAGTAGGACTTTTTATGGTGAAACATTGAAGTTCTTCTACTGAACTATTCTATCAAGGTAGAAAACTGAAAAAAATCAGAGTGAGAGACAAGGAGAGGTAGATGACCATAATGCTGCCTCATTACTGCAGTTAGACCTTATCTGGAAGCACTAATGCAGTAAGAACTTGCCCTTTTTTGTTTTTCCTTTCCTTTTTGCTGTTTTTTGGGGGAAGTACAGCACAAGGTATCCCGTGATGCAGAGTACACACCTCCAGTGCAGCCATTTGCTCAATTTCCTGGCCCTTGTGGCTATTGGAAACAAATGCATGTGAATTTAACTGGAGCTCTCAATGCAAAGAAGCTGAAAGAAAAGAAAACCCAGCAACAAGAGCGGGCAGGCTAGGCAGTGGCACCATGCTGGCGATTCCGGGTTCAGAGGTGCCCTGTGAGTCCTGGCTGGGTGGGGGTGCAGATGTGACATCTGTGCACAGCAGTGGCAGCAGGGCTGTCACCAAATGGAACTGGTGGCACGGCTGTAACATTGCTTCTTGCTGACAGTCCTTTGTTCCTCGTCCAGCTAACGCTTTGTCTGAAATCCTTTTGTAATTATTGGAAACATAATCATGTACCACTGCTTCGCTTAAGCGCTCTAATATAACTAACCAGCACAAATTGACGGTGGGAAATAATAAAGTAATAAATACTGACCCAAAGAACTAAATCTTAGGGTATGATGTAATTGAGCAACATTAAGAGACATTGGAAAAATATTAGAAACAATAATAGAAATTATTAACATGTAATCATATTCATGAATACAAATAATTCATATATATATGCTATCATAGAAAAGAGCATCTCATTTGTGATGACAATCCCAAAAAACCACAATACATTGAAAAAAATAACAATTTCCAAGATTTATGTTTGGAGATCTGTACTAAAATATACTAAATTACATAAAATTATGTTTAACTAAATAGATAAACATGGTTTTTGGGAACACTATCATGCTATCAATCCACTTAAAACAATAATAGACATATGAAATATGATTATAATTAAATGACAATAAGTAAAACTTTATCAAGTTCTCATTTAAAAAAACAGGCAAATATATCTAAAACAATTCTGAGAAAAGACTGATGAAAACAAAACAATCTTGCTAGATATTAACATATAAATATGAAAGCCTTAGATATATTAGTAAGGTATTAAATCCACATTATGTTAAGATATTAAAACATTTGACATCTCTAAAAATGAAAAATGGTTGAATGATACAGAATAGAAGCAAAACTATATTCTAGTAAATACGGGTTTTTGGTTTATTACCAGAATGCAAACCAATGGGAAAAAGAGAATGGAGGATTAATTCAAGACTGATCTCTGAGCAATGATCTTCCTCAGGAGCTGGAGAAATAGAATCTTTTCCTCATTTCTTAAATTAGTAGCTCTGTCTTGGTCTTCTGGGGCTGTGTCATGAATATCTCAGGCTGAGTTACTTAAAGCATAGTAATGTGCTGTCTCACGGTTCTAGATACGATCGAAGTGTTAGTAGGATGACAACTCTGGTTCATAGATGAAACTCTTTCTCTCAGGTTTCTTCCCATGACTTTCCCAAATTTCCTAATCATTTTAGGAAGACAACGGACACTGGATTCGGGCCCACCTACCTTTCTTTTAACTTAATTGTGTACTTAAAAATATTATTTCAGAATGCAGTCACATTCTGAGGTGTTACAAATTAGGATTCCAACCTGTATGAGCTTTGAAAGGTCACAATTCGCATTACAACAGGAGCTGCAAGTAGGCCCCCAGGTCAGGAGAAATCCTGAAGCTGAACAGGATCAGTCTCTGGGGTGGAGACTAAATAGCTATATCTCAAAGTCTTCAAGACTGTGATGCATACCTAACTTTGAAAAACATTTCTTTAAAAATAATACCCAAATCGTTCAATGGCTAAAATAAAACAGCTACAATTTTTACTTGCACGAGTGGGTGTCCTCCTGGAATGTTTCAAAATTCGTGTCACCCAGAATCTCAGAAAGTATCCTTACATCCAGTAGGATCATCGTGAATTCAGCTAGTTGAATTAAAATGACTTTATACCGCCTTAGGATAAATCCTTATCCAACGATTGGTCTTCTTGCAGAAAAAGAGGAAAGGACACAAGTACATGCACAGGGAAAAATGCCATGCAGTGGTGGACCTGGCGATGAGTGATGTGCATATGAAAGGATGTGTTCGGCAGCCAGCAAGAACCAGGAGAAGCAGCGGAAGGGTCTTCCTGAGGGCCTGCCAGGAGGGAGGTGCTGCCAGCAGCTCGGTGCCAGCTGCATACACCCCAGCGGGATGGCCGAATTCTGTAGTTTCAGGCCACCAGCAACATCCTTTATATGATGTTTTCTTATGACAGACCTAGAAAACAGTTTAGGTTCTTAGTTCTGTTTCTATTTCTTTGCAATAGAACTTACAAAGTTCCATTAAAAATTGAATTTACCATTTTCAAATATAGATTTTTTTAAAAACATTATAAAACATAGAAAATAAAACCACCTTGTGATAAGAAAACACGAAGTCAAAAGATAAATAATCAACTAGAAAAGACTGTGAAGACACGTGACAAAAAAATTACCTTCTTTTATTTGCAAAGGGCCTGTAAAAATAAGTAATATGAATAGTACAATAGGAAAAAGTAATGAAAATGTGAAAAGGCTAGAGAATAGGATATTCATAATGCCAAAAGTATGAATAACAAGCTTAATAGCATTATTAAACAAATGCAAATTAAAGCAAGATACTCTTCTTTTCATCTCCAGAATGACTCGTTCAGTTATAATGTTCAGTGTTAGCAAATTTTAGGGACCTAGGCAGTCCATCACATTTGGTTGAAAATAAATTGTATTATTTTTGTACAGCAATTTAATAGTATCTATTGAAATTTTAAATGTGCACAGCTATGTGAAGTCCAAAAATTTATGTATAAGATAATTTCAAAAAGACTGTAAAGGAATATTTCTTTCAGAAACAAATAAAAACATGAAACAACCCACATGTGCATCTACCTGATATTAATCCATTTAATTGTGAGGTATCCAAATTAAGGAATAACAATCAGATTGAAATTATTTTCTACCTATTACTATGGAAAACAATTTAACATTTTAATTAATGAAAACATATAGGTGCAGGAAAATAAGTCTTGTTTAACTATTTTTGTGTACATAAGTTACAATTTGCTTATAAAGTATTTTTCTGGAAGCAATCTTAGATAGTGATCACCAGTGAATATCTTTTGTAAGTGTTTTTGGCATGTAAGAAAAGAGGCCTTTCATTTACAATTTACCTGTTCTTATTATAACTACATAAAGATACACAGAAAGTCTGCATATATATCATGCAAAATTATGTTATCTAGATGGTGTGATTATGGATTATTTCAATTTTTAATCATAATTTTCTGTGTTAAAAACATTCATGTTGTGTAATTGCAAAAGAGCATGAGAAAATTAGCTTCCCATTCAAATTCTTTGCAATCCAAAAGTGAAAAAGCAGTAAGGGCAAGCTTTTCCCACTACGGCCTTTTACTTACTCATCAGTATAAGCAAGTGTTTTAGCTGGGAAGCCTTCAAACTGAACTCATCGCTGGGTGGACTTCATTTCTTAAACTATGACCACCACCTAATCTTTAATCAGCTCTCTGGTAGTTCCCTCTACATTGTAACTCATGGACTGGGAGGAGCTAATCTGCAGAAAGAAGACTTCTTCACAAAACTTGATTCTAGTAAGTCACTTTGTTAGTAAAGAGAAAACTGCATAATCTAAAGGAATGGAAAATCATCAGCCCCACAGACGCTCGTCTTACAATTCAAAGAAATATTTTGCAATGCTGCACCATTGGCCTGTGACCACCGTTGGCCTGTGGCCAGTGAAAACCTATGGCAATTTAGAACTTAGATTGTCGAGCTTTCAAACAGAGACCGTCTTTATTATCATTCAGTTTAACATCTCTGCTAAGCAAAGAAGGAAAGGATGAGGGGAAGGAAGAATGTTTATACACTTAAAGTAAGTCATCCGCTGCATGTTGGGTTAGGTAAATGGTAAGTAAGAGTTCAAACTCCAGGTCGGGGCCTCTAGCTTTAACTCCCAGCACATCCTGACTCAACTTCTCTTCTGCAGTCACTCAGCTTCTCTATGTCTCTTTTTGTCCGTTATAAGGGAGAACAATATAGCAGTAGCCTTTTCATAGGGTTATTGTGCATGTGAAGCGAACAGACCAAACTGCTCAGCAGAAGACCAGAAGGAACGGGTTAAAGATATTAGTGGTGACAGTTAACCTGCACTGTCATCTTGATTGACAGATAGATTAGAGCTACCTATGTGTCATGGTTTATGTCGGTGGCCCCCAGGCCTCATGCGTTTGCATTGTACATCTGTGACTGGTTCATTGTCTAATGCTTGGATTGATGGTGTCAGTGCTACACCCTCCTAAGGGGTGGAGCCAGGATGTGATGTAATGGCAGGAAGAAGGTGTGTGTGTCTCTCTCTTGCTGGTTTCCGCCTTGCAGTTTGCAGCCGCCATGAACTGCGGCCCGCCATGCCACCCTGCCTTGGAGCCAACTGAGTATGGACTGAAACCTCCAAAAACCTGTAAGAAATAAACTTTTCCTTTCCCAACTTTGGGCATCAGGTATTTTGTCTCAGAGATGAGTAAAAAGTAAGACACTATGCATTACAAAAGCATACTTCTGGGTCTATCTGAGTGTTTTGTGGAGTTGTGGTCCTGAGTGCTACACTTGCCATTTACCTCTCCATAAATGGTGCCCTTTCCTTGCTCTGCTCCCCAGAACCATTAAGCAAGCACCTGGTTTAACCATGTGCACGTGCAGTGATGCTCCTGTCTTGGAGTCAGCCTGCCAGGAGCTAAAGCCTCTGAAACTGAACCAAATAAAACTCTCTTCCCTTAGGTGTGGTCTCCAAGTATGTTTCACCAGCAACAGAAAACCTGACTTAATAGTTTGCTCATGAAAATATTAGAAATACACAGAGAAACCATTTTATGACTGTTGGATGTGTAATGATGAAACAGAAACCATAAATAAGTCCCAAACATCATGCATTTAAGTTGCATTCTAGCTGCCTATTTGTGTGGAGTAAATTTAGAAAGAGTACACATGCACATCTAAAAGATTTTAGAAAAAAATCATGTGTTTTCTACATACTGTCCCCATTTTTACTCCACATACTGCATTGATTTTTGCTTCAAAATAAGTGAGTTGAAAAGGAAAGGCATCCTTTGTAAGATAAAAATTAAATATTCCCCCATGTTTCAACATGAGATTGTACTTTGCTCTTATTACTAATTCATGTTTACATATTAGGTGCCCTGGGAGTCACCTGGATTTCAGTGACAAGATAAAGGATGTTTGATATTTACAATGCCAGTTCCCACCTTTGTTTGCATATTTTTTGTGACCCCCAATGAGTCTGCACTCCTAAGGGAAGTGATGTCCTGATAACTCACTGAATTTATAAAGTCATTCTATTTCTGCGGAACCAGCAACGTGGAAACAAGGTTTGAAGTCATTCTAAGATGAGTTTTATTTTATATTGGAAGATTTTACAAAAGCCAAACAACCTCTTCCTCAGACATATTCTAAACATAAAAAGACATTGTTATGGTTAATCCTGATTGTCAACTTGATTAGCTTTGGAGAACCCTAGGAGTTTGGTAGTTTACCTGGTCAGAGTCATGAACGAGCATTCTGAATCTAGTTGAGTGCGTGGCTGTTTGACTAAAATGAAGAACCTGATTTTGCTCTGTTTATGTAGAACACGGTCACTGAAGCAGTATAGTACAATCAAAGCTGCATATTTACTTAGCCATTTTGATTGTGGTTGAGTTTCATCTTATTTGGTCTTCAGTTTAATAGAGAAGAAACATTTTTTTTTTTTTTTGCAAACCTAACATGTGAATCATTTCTTATTTCTATTTATAAGTCTGAACTGAACTTTTCATAAGGGAGGGTGGTAGAATTGGGGTGTAGCTACCCTCATGTTTACACTACCTTTGCTCTCAATTTTTGTGAATTTTGCACAAGGGAATGATTGTATTCAACATACATTTTAAATAAAAGAAGCATCAAATGCTGAAGCGCATGGGGTGTAAAATTATAACCCATTAGGGTATTTTCTGATACAAATTATATTCATTCTGCTATGATTCATAAAAGGCAGTGGAAAATCATATGTTGTTGTCAATTTACACCCTAAAGAAAACATTGTAGGGTAGTTTTGAGAAATTTTGAGAGTTATGAGTGAATTCTAGTTGTCTGAATTAGGTATTTGGAATCATCATTTATGTTGTTATGGAATTTGAGAGCACATTCAGAACGTTTCTTTGAGGGTCTGTTATGGAAAACAGTTGGAGGAATCCATGCAATCAGGTTTAAATTATAAGTGTTTTGTCTCTATTTAGGGCATGTGAGACAAATTAGAACTCCGGGTCACCACACTCCTTTTGGGATGGGCTGCCTGTTTTTGTGATCAACCACGTACTCACAAAGAAGGACATCTTTTCCAATAAGAGATTTTAAGCACACAATTTGCAACTTTGAGAGCAACATGCCAGAACAAAAAAATGTGGATAGACCTTAAACTTCCATCTGGGTGGAAATAATGAAAGAAGAATTTGCTATTTAAATACAATTGAGAGAGAAAAATGAGAAACAGACTACATTTTCTTATGATGCAAGTGTTCAGCCTTACAAACATTTACAAAAAATGCAAGGTATGCCTCTTGGTACACGCTGTAATGCACACATGCTAGAAACTATTTGACAGTACTCAGCTTCATAAAGTTTACTTACTGTGTCTATATCTGTGAGCTTTTCCATGGCTGGACCAAAAAGTCTTTTAGCCGTATGTGGACTAGGAAGAGCACACACCTGCTTTGCCTTCCAGATAAACTTGGTTTCTTGTCTTGGTTTTAATGAGTCCTCTGCATTGTCATGTATTTGATGCATATTTTGGTCACGTTTATGTTATTGCCACCCCTCTCTATGCATGTTCATATTTTGTCTATTGTAAACGATAAGCTCAGGAACATTTAAAAAATCATTAGTAGACTGAACACCTAATGAATAGGTGGTAAAATTCCAGTTCAATGGCTCAAAGTTCTTGATTTCTAATGTTCTCTTTTTAACTTAAATCTTTCACTTAACACTGCTGATCTATCAAATTATGGTTCAATGGATATTTCTGCATAATTCAAGATTTGATGGTGACCTCCTCCTGAATAATCAACCTCCATGTCAACACTAAGGGAGTGTGTATCACTTCTAGAGAATCTACAAACTACAACAACCCAACCAAAAGCTACCCACTTTCTTACGATCACCATGACTCAGACATGCAAAAGCTATCAGTGATAAAAAAAAGTCTTCCTGAGAAAACTGTTAGTCTGAGTTCTAAATTATTGCTTTGTTTTCCATAACCCTTTATATTTATGTAGCCTTCAAAATATATTTTATTATATACCTTACAAAAATTGTAATCTATGAAGCTGTTACTTTGACAATTATCTCCATCAGCGGCAGTACACGATATGCCTAGGCTGAGTCACATATGTGTGATGGAGACTGATCTGTCAGAATTCAGAATGATCCCAGCTAGAGCTGGCTCCGTCAGCACTGCAAACCCATGTGGCACTGCATATTCATGTGTTTATGTAGCCCATTCTAAATAAAAAGTATTAGCAGACAAAGTGTGCAGATGGAAACACAGACCTTGAACTGTGTCGATTTTGTCATTCCACAAAACCTTTTGGGTTAATCATGGTGAAGATAAAGAAACAATAAACTAAGGTATGAACTATGAGGTGTAAGACTTTTGTTTGAGAAGTGTAAAGTTGCACTCACGTATTAAATATTTACTTAGTTGGAAAAATATCTGTGATCTTGATACTATTTTATTATTATTATTAGTTGCTTAAACTTTTATGAGTCCAGAAAATTGTTGCAATTTTTATCTTTACATGATCACGGAATATATTTTTCAAATCGAAGAAGAAAGTATGTTCTTTATAATACTGACTGTAAACTTAATACCATACTAATTCAAAAATCATTATCTAATAAACTTGGAACTTGCAGACTCCCAGCATTAACCTAATATTGTAAAAGTCAACGCTTCTAGGAAGTTACATTATATAAGTTATCAATTAGAAAAAGTGTAACTCTCTGGCTCCCAGAGACAAGGTGCTAGCACATTTATCAGGTCCTCGAGTTCAGAGATGGCAACTTAATGTAAAGTAAGTCACAGCAGGAAAACTGGGAGAGTCCTACTCCCTTAGGCTGTTTACCTGCATGCCTACACACAGGCGCACACAGGATGATGGAGAGAATGCCTGTGTCCTGCTGTGACTCACTTGGTTTGGAGCTATTTGTTTCTTCATAATACATGTAATACAGTGATTCAATTTTCTTTATGCACATCTTGTATTCTTCATCTCTGGGTTACCACTATTTTTATCCTGCCCTTTAGCACACACATACCTAGTACTCTAAAATTATCTTAGTAGTTGATAATACTAGTTTGAAAGAAAAGTAGCTCTAGTCCTCATTTTTAAAACAGTGTGTGTGTAGTTCATCCTCTGTATCAGTAAGTTCGCAGTTCACAGATTCATTTAACTGTGGATTTAATATACAGTATTTGGAAAAAATTATGCCTGAACTGAACATATAACGACTATTTTCTTGTCATTATTCCACTAATAATACAATGAAACAATTACATAGCATTTATACTGTATTAGGTATTATAAGTAATCTGGAGATTAATGTATATAGTAGGATGTACGTGTGTTATATACAAAATATTACTTCTTTTTACATAAGAATTCAAGAATTCCCAGATTTTGATACCCTTACGGGGGACACTAGATCAAAAACTTATAGATAGCAAGAAATGACTACAATACCAGATGCATGTACCCAGAAAAATTACTTCTGGAAAAAAGTATTTGATTTGAGTTGATGAAATTCTAAAAACCTTTCTTTATAGTCAAGGGCATAAATGTTATTCTGCCTTAAAGACTAGTTAATAAAAGCTTACACGCTCTTCCACAACTCTGCCTTTATGCAACGAGTGACCAGCTTTTTAGTCTACTTGTATCAACCCAAAACAGAATAGAAACTAAATGCAATGCCTTCTGTGACATTTACTATGGGGAGAAATTATCTGATATAATAGGTATGTGAGAGCATGCCAAAGGGTTATAATGCTGATATCTAAACTATGTGTTAAATAATGTATAATCTGCCATTAGTAATGGGATACATGACAAAAAGATCCACTTCCTTTGTTACATGCAGTTCTTTTCCTACATAAGTATGCAGATGTTCTGCTAAAGTATGACACTATTTGCATCAAGCTATTTTAAAACCAGCTATGGCCACACCTAAGAAATAACACAGAAGACAATGCATAACTTTTGGAATCAGTTGAACTGTCATTATTGCAAGAACACGATAGATGAGGCTAATTATCTATTGTGCTCACATGCGTGTTATAGTGTGTACTCCAGGATGTTACTAGGCTCAGTCTGCTCTTCATGTGTGACATACTTTGTCAACTTCATGAACGATTCTAAACTGAGTAGTCCACAAATTAATGAAAAATATTCAAAATAATTTTCTCTTCTTTAATTTTTTTCAATTTCTTTGTGCATTTTAGACGAGGCATTTTTATGATCCTAAAAGAATACAGCCTACTTTGTGCAAAAGGCAGACTGCAGTCATCATCCAGTGATTTGTGGGGCCGCTGATTTTGTCTCTGGAAAAGTTAAGTATAACTCTTTGGATAGCTGGGCCAGGATTCCAGAAAACTAGCATTTTCATAGACCACCTACATTTTATACTTTTCTTAATTAAGCCTCAAGTATCTGTAAATGATTAAAAATAATTTACATAAGGGACTTATAACTCCCTTATGTTATTTTGTGTAATTACGTGCTTTACAATCATACAAATACCTTTGTTTTCCTTTCTCCAAATTAAGGAGCTGTTTAGTTTACTAATAATGTAGCCTCTTATGCATTCTTTAAATTAGCAGTTGGCAAACAGCTGTGTAGGCGCTAAACTAGCCAACTTCTGATATTTTTAAAAATTATCTTATTTGGAGTCAGCCATTTTTATTCCTTTTTTTTCCAAATCCATTTTATTTCAAGGAGAAAAAGAAGAAAAAAAAACTAAAACTAAATTTCAAAACATGTCAACAGGATTTTTTTGTGTACCAGGAATCAAACTCATGCCCTTGCGCTTGCCAGGCAGGTGCTTATGCCACTGAGCTATATCCCTAGCCCTTTTATTCATTTACGCATAATATTTGAATACTTTTCCAATACAAAGTCAGAGTTGAGTAGTAGTGACAAAGATCATGTAGCATATTTACAATCTGGAGTTCAGTGGAAGTTTGTACTCACCTATTTTATACTGAGCACTCTGCTAGGTACTGGAAATATAGCTTAAAATTCTATAATTTCACAGTTAAATTTTGATTGATTTAGTAGCAGAAAATGAGTTGAAAGAGTAAGGACACAAGCTAGATATGTTATAAAGATAGATAATGCAAGATTCAAAGAGGAAGACATTCTAAATTAACAAAAATGAAATTAAAGGAAGCTATTGTTTATTCTTTAGCAGATTAAAAAGGTGCAAAACCTTGTACTTACTTTAATTCTCATGACTTGATAGTAATGTCTGAAAAGACTCATACCTGGGGAAGCAGTCCAATATTCCACCAGGGATCGTATTCCAAAGTGATAACTGCCAAATGAGAGAAAAATTTCACAATTTCAATGTGATGTTTGTGGCATTTGTTATATCTGATAAATTATTTGATATATTTCTCTCAGTGGAGTACAGTGAGTCAGAATATCCAGTGTTTCTTTGCACTGTGAAGGCAAATTACAAAAATCAGTATAACATTGTTGGTATTTATTTATAATTTCTTTTACTATGAGCAACAATACTTAAAGTTCATGAAATGATTTATAATTAGTTTTTTCTCTGACATCAAGAAAGATATTCTGTAAGTGGTCTGACCTAAACATTTTAGATCTCAGTGTGCATACAGAAATAAAAAACATAAGACAGATAGAGTTAAATCAAATTATTGACTTTATTTTGAAAATATAAATTTGAAATAAATATAAGTGGTTTCAATATGTCTAAAATGCCAGCATCTATTTCAACTACATTGCTAGTTTTTCTTTGATTGTCAATATATTAGGAAAATAGACTTGCTTCTGAACCTAGAATTGTTCTCTGAGTCTCAGAAATTTATGCAAGCATTCTCTAACACAAAGATGAGCTAACTTTTTGAGACACAATTAACCCTTTAAGTTTTATTTTTTATTTATTTATGTAAGTGTTTAACCAAAATTTTCAGATATACTGATGGAGTCAAGACCTCTGTTTTAGTTTAAACTTCAATGCAAGTGGAAACTCTTAATCATATTTCAGTTATTTTATTATAATCTGCCTTCCTCCAAAACTGTTGTGAAGTCATTAATGATAAAAATGTGACTACAAGATTTCTGAAAACAATTATTGGAAAACTAAAGGAAACCATGCATAAGAAATATGGAAAAGATGGAGCTAGCCATTGGTTGCAAATCTAGCAAACAAATTAGCTATGGTTTCGGGAGCAAGTGCATCAGAATGAATACATAGATAAATAATTTCAGATGTAATGAAGAGATGTCATTTCTATAATGAAAGTTGTTTTTAATTATTTTAGAATATAAGATTTATAATTGAGTTCATAATGCAATATCTGGTACACTGTGGGTATTTAAATGTTTGCCAAATGAAAGAATAGACTGGTTTAATGCTAGTTTTGATAGAAGTGATTTTATAAGTGAAACACTAGTGACATATCTGTAGGTGTCTAATGATGATACATCAATAGGACAAATGTGGATTTTAGCACACATGTGATTGAGCTATCTTTTACACATAGCATTATATTTTCATTAATTTTTTGTAATAATTTCACACTAAAACTTCATAAGAAATAGCTGAGAAGACAGTTGGCTCAGTGTCAGAGTACTAAGCTTCCTGTAACTAAGATAAAGACTTAAATTCATGGACTTTGGGGAGATGGTCTATGCCAAGTTTTGGTCACACTTTCTTGCAAGAATCCATGAACTTGATTTCCGCTGGAGCACCACCATTTGCATCATCAGAATTTGCGCTTGAGTTTTTAAAAATCTCACATCTACCAGTAAAGGAAATTTCTCTAGGAACTCATACAGACTTATACAATTTATTATTTGGCTTAGTTTGGTTTTCACTTGATATTAACGTGATCATATATTATATACTCTCTTACAACTTGATTTCTAGCTCAGCAGCATGGAGTAAGATTCATTTTTAATGGTGATAGTGATGTGATTTTGGTTTAAAAATTCCACTGTATGGCAGAAAATGAGAACACATCAAAACTGTGGCTGAAGGTGAATCTGAAGAATCCAATACCTTGAGATTGAAGTCACAATGGCCAGATTCACAGTGGCATTTATCTTAGGAGTTAGGTGGAAGCTTGTGATTGTACCGTGATTGGTGCCACTTTTTTGGGACTTCCCATAAAAATAGACCATTATCTCACTAGAGGTCAGCCATCCTCGCCCACTCACTAAGTCCAAGAATAAAACTGAAGACACAACTAGTATTACAGATTGCAGATTACTGACCAAGATTAACGGTCCCATTCATATGCCCTTGCTTCACTACCGCATCAGTATTAGCTTAGCGGCTATGTTTGTGCTATATTGGACCCTCATTGTACCCACCTTGTGCCTTTGCCCTTTAAAATATGCTCAGAGAGATGATCTCAGTGCTAATCCAGTGAGACCCCTCCTATCTCTCAGGAACTACTTCTAATTCGCATTCCCCGGCTCCCAACTGTGTGTACCTCATTCCTTAGAGCACTCCTATTCCCATCTGGAGATCATCTTATCTCTCGCGATGAATCTTTCCCATTCTTAAAAGAATTCATTGCATAAATGTACATTGATTCACATGAACAGTGTTTGGATATTTGAAATACTTGCAAATTTTTACTATTTTGACAAATAGTACTAATAGTATTTTGTACATCCACCACTCATTAGAAGGTTCTCTAGAGTTATTCAAGCTGAAACTTAAGAACTATTAGTCAATTATAAGAATAAATTTCATAAAATATAAACAATGCTATCCTCAAATATTACAGATAAGACTAAATATTAAAAGCATTAGTCATAGCCCTGAGTAATTACTATTTCATGACATTTTATCCTTATGTATATGTTTGTATATATAGTAACAAAAAAAGCTCTTGAAAAGATTTTAAGACTTTCTACCTAATTAGACATGTGAATGCAATTTCACATGCTCAACTTTTGTGAAATGAATACATCAATATTGTTTTTTAGTATTAGTATATGATATTTTCCATTTCTCCACTTCTTCATCAGCTTATGTCAGAATTTAAAGTCTCATGCCAAGGTTGTGCTGGTTTATAGAATGAATGGTGGGTATTCTCTGATTATATTTATGGAAGATTAGTAATGACTTGTGAGAATTTTAAGAAGTTATCCTTAATTCTATAGATCGTTTATAACCTTAAGAGAAAATGTTTAGTATCTCTTGAAAAATTGCCATCTAGTTTGCAGTCAGCTTTGATGTTATATTATTCTAGAAATGTCTAAATTTCATCTAATTTTCCACAATTTTTTGCCATAAAGCTATTTATATTTTGCATTTATTATCTTTGTAAACTGTGTTACCTACTTAGGGCAATTTCACTCTTCAACATATTTATGCTTATGATGCCTCTTTTATCAACAATATTTCTGGGGCTATGTTTATTTCATTAGCTTTCAAAAAAACCAACTTTTGTTATAGTGATAATCTCTATTGCATTATTTGTTTCTATTTCATGAATTTTTGTGTGGTTTAGCTGCGTGTTGTTGAACTCCCATTTCCATGCCAACTTTATGGATTGGTAGCTCAAAAACATTCTATTCATCATCAGCAGCCCAAGTCATATGGTAACTTGAACATGAAAGCAAGAAAAATTAGAATAATGAAAACAGAGAAAATAATTTATCACTATTGATTGCAATAAGAATGCAGAAATTACACGAATATTAAAATGGAGCCATGTGAATATTAAATAAGTTGAGATACTATTTTTTTCCTAAATCAGTAAACTAATATTGTTTGAAACTATCCACTATATTTGGGCAACATGGAAAATGATAGGATAGAACAAAGGACTCTGATTTTAAATTAAGATTTGGTTTCATTTAGAACTACATCTTCTATTGTTGGGAGCCACGGAATTTGGAAATTGCCCTAGGGCATGACCCAAATATGACCCTACCAGAAAACGAAAGACATCTGGGTCAGCCATATGAAGAAGTTTCTACAGCCCAGAAAACACACCAAGCTCCTAGACAATACAAACAATGGGTTGCTAGGCAGAGGGGCTGAAATTGGCATCATCTTTCCAGGTATATAAATGAGCATGCTGCTTTGGTTGAGCAGTACCTTTCTTCCCATCAGGAGGATGAGGACTCCATCTGACCCCAGCTTTCTCTCTTCTTTATTTTTCTCATCCTCTCGAAATCCTTCACCCTAAGAACCTCAGGAGCCGCATGGGTCTCAGCATTCTAGTAAAAGTAAACTAAGAAATTAGGATGAACTTTCCACTAAGGACAATTATTAAAGATGAGGACAATTAAAAATAATTTTTTCAGACTTTTGAAGGCTACTGCTAAGATTTACTGGCCCAGATTTAGGGAACATTCATAGCCAAAGGGCATAAGCCATTCTTAAGGTTACTTTCTCTCAGGCTAGTAAAATAGTGAGAAGCTGAGTAATACTTTCATTAACCGTAAGTTATAGGGACTTGGAAATAACATTGGTCAACTCAAATAACTTCACTCTAAATTTTATTCAGATAATCTTCCCATGTTAGAGCACTAACACACATGCTTATCATTTTTGGGAAAGACAATATTGGTGTGAACTCAAATTATTTCTCTGAAAATTTTTAAAGAAAAACAACATACATAAAAGATATAAAGAACATGAAAAAAAATTAGAACCAGTAAAAAACAAAGCAGCTAATTAACAGAACAAAATCCATAAGGGAGTGAAGCTGTAGGAATTATCTGACAAAATTCAAAGCACTATTTACTCTGGGACTGGAAATAACAGTATTGAAAATTATTTGGAAGTAAAGTTTGAAAAATATATATTAGAGTCAGGCATGGTGGTACATGTCTGAAAGCCCAGAAATCCCAATATATTTTTCGCTACTGGTATGCTGTTCTACCTTCTAGAATTATCCCTGCTTTCCTAAAGACTTGCTACCCAGATGACCAAATTGTTTTGGAAAAAATACTTTGTACTCTTGGCCAATGTTTTTCTATAGCAGAAGGCTGACACAGGAGGATTTCTGGGAGTTCAGGATCAGCTTGGGCTACATAGAGAGTTCAAGGCCAGTCTGAGCTACATGGTGAGACTCTGTCTCAATGAATAAATAAATAAATAAATAAATAAGAATTGAATGATGCAGTACCATAAATTAGATAATTTTTCTTTTATTTTTTTTTTTAATTTGAAAGAGAATAAAACAAAAGGGGGCAGTACAGAGCAGATCAGAAGAGGACAACATAGGCAACACAGTACTTTACATTAAGTCAACTGGACATCAACAGTAGCTAACACCATATCTCTTACTCTGCTATACTTGAGAATAGTTTCAAATAAAATAATATCAAACATAACACAATAGTATAAAGCCATGCATAGAGTGAAAGAATTACAGGGATTTCTGAACCGAATAACAGAAAATGTTCAATGGGTACTATAATATCTCATTTTTGATAAAAAAGAAAAAAAAATTTGTTTGAGCTATCACACATATTCAAATTCCAATAAGACACAATGTGATAGAACCAATGGTTGTAGAACAAAAAAAGCATGGTAGGACTTCTAAGAAGGATGATATTAAATCAGCAATAGCTGTCGTAATGTTTTGTTTTCTTCAAAACTGCTATTCATATCATCAAGTATGATAAAGTCAAACAAAACAGGATAAACCATTCCAACTGATCATTGAAAACTTTGAAAGTCTTCGAAGCTGTGAGATGGGGACTCATGCTTACCATAAAGTCTTATATACTCTTATCAAATCTCATATTAGGGAGACTACATGGTATTTGCCCTTGTGAGTTTGGTTTATTTCACTTAAGAGAATGGTCTCAAGTCATGTCCATTTATTTATAAATATCTTGATGTGATCATTCTTTATAGCTGAGTAGTACTCATTGTATAAAAATGCCACAACGGTTTTATCCATGCCTCAGTTGATGGGCACTTAGGTTGTTTCCAAGATCTGGCTATTACAAATTGTGCTGCTATAAACATGGGTGCACATATATCACTGTGGTATGATGTTTTCAGTTCTACTGGGAATATGCCTAGAAGCAGAATAGCTGGGTCAAATGGGACTTCCATACGGAGCTTTTTGAGGAATCTCCAGACTGACCTCCACAGTGGTTGCACCAGTCTACACTCCCACCAACAGTGCAGAAGAGTTCCTTTTTCCCCACAGCCTCTCCAACACTTGTTGTTGGTAGTGTTTTCTATCTTGGCCATTCTTTCTGGAGTGAAATGGAATCTCAGTGTGGTTTTAATTTGCATTTTTCTCATGACTAATGATGATGAACATTTTTTCATGTATTTATCTGCCATTCATAATTCTTCATCTGAGAACTGTGTATTCATTTCACATGCCCATTTTTGGATTGGGTCTTTCAATTTCAAGGGTCTCATTTTTTTTAATTCTTTATAAGTTCTAGACAGAAGTCCTTTGTCTGAGGCACTGTCCATGAAGATTTTTTCCCAATTTGTGGGTTTTCTTTTCACTCTGCTGGAAACATCTTTTGACATGCAGAAACTGTTTAATAAGATGTGTGTCACAATCAGTGGGTCACAGAGGAAATTAAAGAAGAAATTAAACAATATTTACAAGTAAATGAAAATACAGACACAAATTACCAGATTTTGTGGGATGAAATGAAAGCAGTCCTCAGAGGAACATTTATTGCCTTGAGTTCCCACATCAGGAAGACAGAATGAACACAAATAAACAACCTGATGCTACAACTCAAACATCTAGAAAAAGAAGAGCAAGCCAAGCCCAAAGCCAAAAGAAGGGAGGAAATTAAAAAGATTAGAGCAGAAATTAATGCAATAGAGACTACGAAAACAGTACAAAGGATCAATGAATCAAAGAGTTGGTTCTTTGAAAGAATAAATAAAATTGATAAGCCCCTGGCCAACCTTATTAAAAAAAGGAAAGAAAAAACTCAAATTCATGCAATAAGAAATGAAAAAGGTGAAATTACTACAGACTCAGTGGAAATACAGAAGATCATCAACACCTACTTTGAAAACCTCTAC